>SNQJ01S0093914.1:1294-32146 GCA_010110895.2 Picea sitchensis | reverse complement strand
GTTATTTTATTTATGTCAGCTTTAGGCCATTAGTTGTAATTATACCTCCTAGTCTCCTATATATACCAAGGAGACATTTTCATTTTGAATCATCTTCTACTTGAACATTTAATTGGGGTAAAAGGAGGTTTCCCCCTCAAAGAGGCTTATTATCTGAAATTATCTCTTTTTCAAGGCATTGAGTACTTTTCTGAGGTTTTTCTAAGCTATATTGATATTTGGTTCTTAACACTCCTATTACAGGACTCTGCTAAACCATTTCCCTGAGGGTAGTAGGGAGTAGAATGAACTAGTGTGATCCCATACTACTCAAAAAAATTAATTAATGGCTCAACTCTAAAAGAGGAAGCATTGTCTATGACAATCCTGCTTGGATAGCCAAATATGGATATGTTGTCTTCAAGGAAATTTATGATGACCTTGTGGGAGGCACTCCTTGTACGGATGGATTCTATCCATTTGGTAAATAATCATTGGAATTCAAAATCCACCTGTGTTGGCCACTTAAGGCTGGGTGGATTTCTCCAATGAAGTCAAGACCCCACTGCTGAAAAGGTCCAGAAACCACTACAGGTTTCAAAGGCAAAGATTTGAGCTGCTGATTTCCAACAAACTTTTAACACTTGGTATAGGCTCTAACCTTTGCACAAACATCAGTAAAAAGGTTGGGCCAGAAATACCCAACGCTGAGGATCTTATACGCTGTGGTCCTCCAAAAATGATGCCCCCCACATGAGCTGTCATGAAAATTAGACATAACTCTTTGGGCCTCTTGTGGGTCTAAACACCTCAACAGGACTCCCAGAGGATCCTTCCAGTACAAAATCTGATCGATGATACAATGCTTAATTACTTTGAGCTTCAAAGCTCTCACCTTGTTTTTACCCAAACCATGAGGGGGCATCAACTTTTGCAGAAAGTATATGATGTCTTTATACCAAGGGCATCCTGCTAAGTTGGGGCTGACATGAGAGTCTTCACCAGTTATCTCATCACGCTTATATTATGAGTCTGTATTCATGAAATTAACCCCCAATACCTCGCAATTTGATTTAGCCAGTAACCTAGCCAAACCCTGGACTTTCACCAACCTGGTGGGTTTGATTTCCAGGTCAAACTCAAGAATCTTGGCTATCCACTTGCTTCTTTTTCCATTGATATTGGGCTGGATCAATATCTCCTTTACTGAAGCCAAAGAGACATATGCAATAATTTTCGAGTGCAGAATATAGATTCTGAAATCCTTGAGGTATTTCACCAAAGCATAAGCCTTCTTTTCCATGATATCGTATCTCGTTTCTGCATCTCTCAGTGCTCTGCTGAAAAAGGAAATAGGTTGTTCCAACCCATCTAAATTTCTCTGTAGCAAAACAACTGCTAATGTATCTGATAAAGCGAAGGAAAATATCAAAAATTCCTTGGAATAGTCTAGGCTGACAAGCATAGGAGCTTCAGTCAACGCCCTCTTGATTTGGTTGAAATCATCTCTGGACTCAATAGTCCATTTTACTTCATTCCCCTTTCTGAGCATGGTTGTAATGTATTTAACCAACTCAACAAAGTTAGAAATGAATCTTCTTAGAAAATTGATTTTACCTAAGAAAGACTGAACCTCTTTCCTGGTTCTGGGAAAAGACAAGGATTGGATGGCCTCTACTCGTCTTGGATCAATTTTCACCCCCCCAACTGACACAATATGCCCTAACAATTTTCCCTCTTGCATGGAAAATAAATATTTCTTAGGATTGAGTGAAAGGCCAAACCTTCAACACTTCAAGAAGGCTTTCCTCATATGATAACAATGCTCTTTATCAGACCTAGAGAAAACTATAATGTCATCCATATAGATGACTACAAATTTGTCCTTTTCTCAAATGAAGGTGATGTCCATGGCTTGTTGAAAGGTTGCTCCTACATTCATCAACCCAAAGGGAATTTTAGCATACATGAATGTGCCCCAAGGATTTTTGAAATATTTCTTCTCTCTATATTCAGGCCAGACAGAGATATGATTGTACCCGGAGAAACCATTGGCCATAGACATCCTGGACAAACCAGTCATTCTCTGCAAGATATTCTCCATTTTTGGCAAGGGGTATTTATCTTTCTTGGAGCTCCAGTTCAAATTTATGAAATCGACACACAACCTGATTTCCCCATTCTTCTTCCTCGTGGGCACTAAATTAGCTACCCACTCTAAAAATCTTAGAGGGATGATGATTTGTGCATCCATCAACTTCTTAACCTCCTTTTCCATAATCAACAACAACATGGGGTTTATTTGTCTGAGCTTATGCTTGAATGGTTTGGCATCCTCTTTCAAAGGGATTTTGTGTTCAATGATGTTGGTGTCATACGTTCTCAAATCCTTGTATGTCCAAGAAAAAATATCAGTGAACTCTTTCAAGAGTCTGACATACTTAGATCTTTCTTCTTTTGACAAGTTTCTAGACAATTTGACCCATTTGGGATCCACCTCAGTTCCTAGATTGCATTCAGTCACACCAACCTCTTCAGTTGACCCTTCAACCTTTACAACAACATCATTTCTGTCAAACAATCTCTCCAAAGGGACAAGACGCTTTGGAATATGGTTGCTAGGCAAATGAACAATATGATGGTTAGCAATCTTATTCATAAAAATATCAGCATGAGGGCTTTCTTCAGATTCATGATCCTGATCAATATGCATATCAAAAAATTCATCCACAGTCTCAAGGAACCTCTTAATCTCAATATCATCCTCAAAGGATTTCCAATGTTTGACATTTTCGGGGACAGAGGGTATTTATTTTATCTCCACCTCATACTTGAGTTTTGGGGGAAAAGGGACCTTGAAATTACTTGCTGAGACCGCCAAGGAATCTGCCACAGAGTTCTCCTCCCTTGGAACAAATGAAATATTAAAATCCACGAAGAAGCTATCGATCACATCCCATACTTCATTTCTATAGGATCTTAACCTCGGGTGCTTAGCCTGATATAGATTTATAACTTGACAAACAATCAACTCAGTGTCTCCAAACACTGCTAGCTACTCAATTTTCATGTCTTTGGCGGCTCTCAAACCCAACACAAGAGCCTCATATTCTTCCACGTAATTTGTATTTTCAAATTCCAACTTGTAGGACAGAGATATGGTTTCTTGGGTGGGGGGAATAAAAAATATACCAACACCAACACTTTCCTTAGAAGAGGCTCCATCAAAAAAAAAATTCCACACAGAGGTCTCGGGGGGAGGCTATTTGCATGAGGTAATAGGATTCTTTCTAATTTCAAAAGGAGGTTGGGGAATGCCAGAGAGCTACAAAATACTAGTTCCTAAATCAATATCGACTGAGAAAATGGGGTGGTTGATGGGGTTGGCTTCATTACTGATAATGTAGGCAAGTTGTTCTTCTCTATAAAGTCTCCTTTTCTTACCCCCGAATATAGGAATGGTGGCATATGAAATGTCCATCTGCAAGGTTCCTCCTAGTCTCTTTATCTAATATCTAGACAGGAGCATCCCAAACTTAGGAGGAACGTCAACCACTACGATATCCATGACTATGCTCTTCATCGACAGTTGGAACAAGGACATGACCAGGTCTTTGATAACCCCAAGGCACTTCACCTTTCTGGACTCGAAAGAATACAGATCGTGATAGGTTTTTGTAACCTCCAACCCGAGCTCTTCCATGACAATATTGGGCATGAGATTGTGAGAAGCCCTTGAATCCATTGAGCAATTGTGCAACATTTTATCATGAATATTCAGTGATGTATATAAACGAGGGGATGAATCGTCTCTATCTTCTACCATAGTACCTAAGATGACTGCTGGTTTTTCGTCTTGGAGGTTTACTGAGTCCATGGAATGAAGAGATGGCTCATACTGCAATAACCTAGAGAGGGATTTTTTAAAATCTTCATGCTTGACTAGCTCTGCAAGGGGCACATGAATCCTGATTTTATGAATTTCATGCTCAAAGATAAAGGAGGGAGGGGGCTTCAGAACTTCTCTCCCCTCCGGGACAAGATCTTTGGATATTGGTGAGGGGCTCTTAAACCTCTTTTCTTTGTTGTTGTTTGCTACATCTTTAGCAGGCTTCTCTACTTCGGAAGGCTGATTAAGAATGTTAGACTTCCCTTCTTTCTTCTTAGATCTGAGGCTATATTTACTGGTACTTCTATTGGCCTTCTTCCCTTTACTCAGTTCATTTATTTGGCTGTCCATGAGGGACTCTTTGTATGAAGATTGGGTTAAATGGGGGAATGGGGAGGTGTCTCCCAGACAATGAATTTCAGGGTCATGCTCTTCTTCCTCACCTCCCTCATCAACAACTAGGTTATTTTGGAGAGGGGTTTGGATTTTTTGATCATCCCTATCTCTACTTCTGGGTTCTCTTGAGAGTATCTGAGGGGCATTGGTTGGTGTTCTGAAGTTGCCTCTATTTTCAGCATTTTGGGCAGCTTTATAACCTTGCCTTCCCTCAAATTTCATCTTCTCCATCTTTGCAGACAAGGATTTCACCATCTTGGTCAATTTATCCACTTGAGGATGGGATGACAAAGAACCGGAGGTTGAAGCCTGATATCTCCCCCTTCCTCTGTCTCTGTCAGCTTTGTTCCTAAGTCTATCAACTGCCAACACATTAGATTCTACTTCCAGGGTTGTATCTTGCATATGAGCTAGGGAAGTATCTCTTCTCTCTCTGAGAAGGAGGCAAAAATCAGGGTCAAAAGCACTAGCATAAGTAATTTTGGCAGAGGCTTCTGTAGGATTTATCTCAGTAGGGATCCTATTGTACATTTTGTTAAATCTTTTGGAGAAGTCAGAGACAAATTCTCCCTCTTTTCTCTTTAGGGATCCGAACTCTGTGATATAATACATAAAGTCTTTCTTATCCCCCCACTTCCTCAAGATGACATCATCTAGAGCCTCAATCCCAACAATGGATCCATGGTTGAATCCCCTTGACCATTTTATAACCTCACCATTAAGGATCTGGACAAAGACTCTCAACGACACATCTTCGTTTTCAATATTTAGATTGTCTGCATAACTGTAGAAGGCAACAAGGTGTTCTTCAATAGTTATGTCTTCTTCTCCCGTGAATTTGGGCATATACTTTAGGTAATCTCCAGCACTGAGAGCATTCATGGGCTGAGGTAATACTAGAGGGGCATATCTAGCAGCCACTATGGCATCCATTCTATATATAGGGGGATTGGCACCTACCATAGGGATAATAGGTGGAGGAGAACTAGGAGGAGAAGGGATTCAAACAGGGGAGACTGGAACTGAGCTTTCGGGAGGAAAAGGAAACAACATAGGATTTGGAGAAAAAGTTACAGGGCTTGAGGTAGTAGAAGTTTCCCTTTATGTAAAACCAATAACTCTAACAGGAGGAGGGGTGATAAAGCCCAGAGTGGGAAAATATTTTGAGGTCATGGGTTTAAACCATGGTGCTACTTCAGGGGAAATGGGAGTGACAAAGATTTCTCCTTCCAATCCTAGACCAGGAGGGGAGAACTCAACATGAACACTCCCAAACTTTAAACTTGGGGAAACTCCAATAGACGATATAATAAGAAAATGAGAAGAATATATCGAAGTTTCTACAGGAGGAAAATGAAAATCATCAGGAATACCTAGTTCAACAGTAGAAGTACTTTCTCGAAGGGACTTTCCCTTTCTGATAATTTTCTCTGGGTCAGCTTCAGGAGTTGCTAGAGGCAGCTGTGGAGTAGACCTCATGTGTTTGCCTCTAGAAGCCACAACTGAAACAGTGGAATCGCCAGTGGATTCGCATCAATGGAGTCGCTAGGTGTACAGTTGCAATCCTTTATGTACTAAGTTATGATGCACCTTCAGAACTAGTAAACTTTGTCATTCAATCCCAGGGAAAATCTTCAATTCATCCCCAACAACGACGCTAAGAATGTTAGCACTAGAATCCACCTCTGGATTGCGGCAGAGGTAAGCCCAATACCCATCCGTTTTTGGTGGATGTTTGATTTATATGAGGGGAGGTCAATGGACAAAACTCAATATATGAATGATGTTCAACATAGAACTTAACAAGAAATTTACAAGGAAGTGAGGGCCACAACTAACTTTAGTCAGTGAATTGAGTTTAAATGTGAGTAGAGGGAAGACTTAGTAAGAAAGGTGGACAAGACTGCTATGGGCATCAGTCCTTCAAGCATCTTGGAGAAGAAAAAATCAGGCTCAAGATCACTCTTAAGCTCAAGTTTCAAACACTGAAATATGTTCAAACAACACAGTCATAACAAAAAAATGATCAAACCTACATCACTATGCAGCTACAACAACTGGATTGGATCCTCCATGCCCTAGCCATTCAGTGTAAGAGGGAAAAAGATCACAAGGAAGCTGACTAAAACTGGTCGGGATACCGCTGCAATCAAACCTACATTACAACAACATAACAACCCTCGACTGAATCCTCCATGCCCAAGTGTTTAGCACAGTTTTAACAAAGAGATGAAAAGAGGCTGACTTCTATTAATCTAAAAGTCTCAAATCTTATACATAACCAGAGAATAGTTCTGGCATTAAAATATTACAAAATAGGGAGCTCTGCTCAACTAGTTGACGACCATAACAAAATATCAAAACAGAGCATTTATACTCAGAACAACTCGCCACCACCAAGAGTGTGATCTGGCCACTGCATCCAAGGCCTGTCATCTGCATATTCATTGTTAGACTATGCATACATTATTCTGTTAGATGCGAGCTCTGATCGATATGGGCCTTGCAGGAAAATCCATTGACAGGGGAGCTACTGGATGACAGTCTGCCTCCATGGCCAATTCTTCCATGCTTTCCATTTATGTGGTGAAACGAGGCTTCAACCACCTTCCCCATTTTCATTAACTATGTTCATCGACATTGGGAAGAATACTGACACCCATGAATGTTCCAGGCTAGCTCACAACTCCTTTGAGTCAATTTTGGCGCCTCGAGGCCACACAGGTCCTTCTCTGTGATCAATTCAGGTGCTTTGGTATTTTGTGAAACTCTTTTCCGTCACCCTACATGATCTCGGGCCATAACCTCGTGCTTGTCCCATATGAAATTTCAGGATTTCTCTTTTTGGGAGTTTTCACTCCCCTTGATTTTAAATAACTTGATGCTCGATCTTGTGAAATGACTAACACCGATGGACGGTTGGATCTGCTTTGCATCGTATGGCTGTGATTTCTTCCTTGGAACTCCACCTTGGTCGACTCTACGTTATGGGCACCAATCTTTCCTTTTGTACCCGCTTCCATATGACCTTGGGCTATGACCATGGGCCCAACTCCTAGGCACATCACGATTTCATGCTTCGCGAAGTCGTGTCAGGCTTCATACTAAAACCTCTGAGTCACAAAATTGCGATCCCCTGGATCGAATGACACGCGTCCCTTTTCATTGCATGAACCAGATAAATATCGACATTTCGGGATCTCGGACCATCAACATTTCGAGACTCAGGATATCAACATTTTGGGATCTCAAGATATCGACATTTCTGACTTCAGTCTTCCCGAAATGACTTTTTCCGCATTTTGGATCTGGTGCCATGTGCCCTGCTAGATCAGAAGGCTCCTGTTGATTTTATTTTTCAGGGTTCAGATCTTTTCAGGTAATTTCAACAATGTTTCGAACTCCTGATTCCCACAATTATTACTCATCGTTGATCTCTGAATTTTGAATTTCCCCACCAAACTGGACTTGCTTTCTTTCTTGATTCGAGCCCATATCAGACCACTCTAAGTGTTGCACTTGTGCTTATGGTTGCGGTCTCTGTAAATGAATGCTTGGATGATTGGCTAAGGGCTTGGGAAGGCAAACAGATTAGTGAAAGAGGTATGGAGAGAAGTGATCGAACTTGAAGAGAACATAAAGGCTTAGGGCTGATACTTCTTAGACAAACCGACAAGGGAAATAGGTCAATCAAATGGATGAAGGAAAACATAAGAACAACTACAAGCCAAAAGGGAAAAATTACGCTTGGGTCTGCAAAAGGAGGAGAGACGGGAAAAATTACAGACTTAGGTAGGAACCAAAAACTCACAAGACTCTGACATGCTTATGTGATAACAGGGCTCTCGCGGACCATAAGAGAGACAAGTACAAGAAACATGACTGTAGAAAGAAGATAGAGTGCAATGCCTCCAAAAAAAATAAATTGAAAGGTATAAGAGTTTGGCTACACATTTCTATTTAAAAAATTGGAATAAGTGGGTTGATAAAGAAAGGAGGATGCTATCAGTAGACTTACAGTGATGGCACATATGATCCCTTTTTCTATTTTCTTGCGGTTTCCATTTCATTGATGTTGTCGACGACTGCTGGAATCTTGGCAACTGCCTGTTGCCTTTCATTGGCGACCTGCTTCAATTTCCTTTCGATCTATTCTTCGATGTAGCTTCTCATTAGGGCGGCGTTGATCTCATTTCGGATTTTTATGTTGAAAATATCATTTTCTAATTCCCAGAAGTCGATAGAAAGATTACACAGAGCATGATGAATTTCCTCATTCTGTATTGAATAGTCAACTAGCTAGTCGTGGACGTGAGTTTGATCATATCAAAGGATGTTGTAAAACTTTTCCAGAGACAACGCCTTAAACATATCAACCTATTTATCGAACTCTTGCCTAGTTAAGGGCAAGGAGTTTGAGATTAAGTCGACATCTTGGAAGTCGTTGGTCTTTCCAGCTAAGTTTATTCTTGACAACCTTGTGAATAATTTATCTTTCTTTGATATGGCTTGTTCACATGACTGAACAATGAGATGCAGGTTCTTCACTTTTTCTTTCCAACATGCATTTAATTAACCGATCCGGTTTTTGGATGGAATATATTATTGTCTTCTTTTTGTTTCTATCATATTTTTGACAATGGTGCCAAAAGGAAGGACCGTGTTTAAATGGAAATGTTCTTCATCTTTTAACTCCGCCTGCAAATGTTCGAGCAAACTATGTGCCCTGGTTCAAAAGGAAGTGATGGTTTGTGATGTTTTCCACGCCTCAGTAACCAGTTCCATTCTTTTATTGATATTATTCTCCACATATCCTCTATAGGATGCGAGGAGGCTGGAGGATCCTTTTAAGTTGGCTGTAGGGGTGGTAGGCATGGCTATTGCCAAAGGATTGACAAGAAATGGCATAGGAATCAAAGCCTCTTCCAATTCCTTGACCTAGTCCTTTAGTCTGGCATTCTCAGCCTCGATGCCTCTAATGGAATCATGAAGTGCATCTCTGCTCGCCTTGTGAATTTGACAAATTTTGGACGACCGCATGTTGGCAAGGTCAACCTCTGAACGATATTTTCCTTTCTTACTTTTTACATCTTTTTTCTCAATTATCAATTTTTTGGACTGGCTGTCAAAAACAACACTCTGGAGCACGAAGGATTCATCTTCGTCAAAATTTTTGGTATCGCATATGTCCATTGGATGGCTATATTGGATGGCATCTCTGGACTGATCAAGGTAGCAGATCATGCTATCCAGATCAATTTCAATTTCCATGTTCTCACTCTGAATTTCCGGGTCTTCCACTTGTCCCACATTTTTTTCTCTTCTTGTCTACTAGAAGCTTGTGAGAAATATCAATTTTAGACTGAGGAGAGTCGTTATCTCCTCCTCTGTTTGAATAAATCTGAGTTGCTTTGTTGTTGTGGTGGGTCATAGGAGAGATGCTTTGGGATGTCATACTTTTTGGAGTCCTATTCGCCGATTGAACACTCTTGTCACCGGGGACTTTCCCCTGTTTCCTGTACAATTTAGTGCAGCTTTGCACTGTGTCTAGGTCGTCGACATCAGAAGTAGGAGCGTTGCCTCTAGTGTCTCTGTTTTTGGGCAGGTGTTTTTTGAAAAAACAATCCATGAGGCCAAGTGTTTGTAAATGTCGTCGAAAAATATTGTCAGGGTTGAACCCTCTTATGCTTTCATCATATCTCAGGTTGAAGTTGCTAGAATGCGCTGCGAATTTGTCAATTTTGTTGACGTTTTTCAACACGAACTCCCCTACTTTCCAAGGTAGAGGAATGAACTGTTTTTTCTCTTCTTTTGCAATAGATGAAACCAATAGTTGTGTTTCCATGCTACTTCTGCAACAAACATTATGTCTGTAATGTGACATGGAAGGAGAGAAGGTTTTTCCGTGGAGCCAAAAATTCTTATCACAGTGTAATTATCCAAATGTTCAAGTGTCCCCTTCGTGTCCAAAAAACTGGTTGCCTGTTCAGATATGCGGGGAGCATCTTCTCCTAACAACAAAAATTTGAAAATAGACACGAAGCCATTAAAAACCTCATAAAAACAGTGGGAAGCCTTGTGCTTCCACAAGGCCCGGTACCATAACATTACTGGGTTGAATTTCCAGTTAACATTCTTGGACAGAGACAGTTATGGAAACTGACAGCAATGTGCTATCGCAAAAACTAAGTAGGACAACATATTTAATGCATAGTGCGGGGAGACTCACTATGCATTAAATACACAACAAGATTTTCAATGAAGGATTTTTCTCAAGAATCTAAGCAATACAAAGAGTTGAGGTGATGCAAGGACCTTATTCCCCTTTATAGGGACACTTCTTGAGAGTTTAAGAAACATGAAAATGATTTCTTGTGAAAGGAATTATCAAGGAGTTTAAAGGAAAACTCATCAAAAGTAGGACACCATTTATCAAGTACCAAGGAGAGAAAGGGTTCTTGATATCCAAGTGCAACTTCTAAATATATTTCACCCAAACCAAGTCTTTTCCTTAGATTTTATTCTTTAGATTTTGTTAAGCTTACTCTCTATCCCATGCCTATTTCAAATATGTGTAGCCATTGACCAACTTTTACTTCAATTTATTTTATTTTTCCATCAAGCCTAAGGCCAAGTTTAAGGAATATGTTATTTCAGATCAATCTATGAACCTTTTCTAGAATAATTTTGTTTATAGAATTGAGAATAATTTATCCTTTAAGTTTTCTCATTTATTCCAATCTATGGCTTCACTATTATAGAGGTCACGCTAGACTTGGATTCTTTTCCTCCTTTATTCCAATCTATGGCTTCACTATTATAGAGGTCACGCTAGACTTGGTTTCTTTTCCTTACTAAGAATCAATGAAATTAAATGATTAGATTTCCCACTTGAAGAACCATTAGGGAGCACCATAGATAATGGTCATAAAAAATATCCCAACACTAAGTGAGTCACACTCAACACCATCTCGTGATTAATGAGATCCCATGATTTCCAAGAAATTTTGATTACAATGTTCCGCCCCCTTGGAAACAAGTGATGGAGTGGTCAGTACATCTATCTAGATCAATTGGATGGACCATTTCATGCACAAGAATGAAGAGGTTGTTACTACTATTCAATTCATATTATTTTGACGAAAGGAATCAAAGGTATTCCTTTACCATTTTATCTTCTCAAATGAAGTCGATTTTCTATTGAAGAACTGTGACATGTCCTCGAAAAAGATACCACTTGGAAATTTCAACAAATGGCAATGGATCGTGGAGCTATTGAATGTATTCTTGTTCATGTTCTCAATGTTGTAGCTTCGGTCAATATGACATTCGAAATATATCCAACTAGTGTTGTTCCAATCAAGAATTTCTTTGTATCAGGTCTCTCGTTTGGAAATACTTCAATGGTCTTCATGCTAGTCTTAATATTTCAATGGTCTTCATGCTAGTTGCAACCTTCCTGATGGTTTTTATATGTGGTACTAATGAAATAAAAATGTAATTTATTCCTCAACATTCTAGTAGTCGGTATTGGGTTTTTGTTTTCCAAAATTTCTAGCGTATTCTATATCATTGAACAAGCATCTTAGATATTAAAATCCATATTCCATGCCACGTGGACGGAAAATGCAAGGCTCAAAGATGACATCGATCCGATATCTAGTATAACTACCAAGTATGTGGGAAAGCCCTTGTTCTCATTCGAGCCATCACCTACCAGCTCCATCCCTTGGCTCAAATCTTGATCTAGCCATGGGAAGCTATTTTGTGCACCATCCCTTGGCTCAAATCTTGATCTAGCCATGGGAAGCTATTTTGTGCAGCTAAACATAGGGCCATATATATATGGATCATCATGAGGGGGAGAAGTTAGAAATTGGTATCTTGTTGGTCCCATAGAAGGTGAAAGAACCTATGGTTGTTGAGTTATTTGTTGTATCCATAGAAGAATCAGTGAGAATGACACAACTAAGGGAAAACCTATGGACATCACATCTGGATGATAGAAGTGATATTCTTAATGAAGCATTGGAATTGATTCCCAATGAGATATATCATGTGGGTGATAGGGAATTAAGGAGTAATGATAGAATGTTCGGGTAGGATGACACCATTAGTGGGTGTACCATCAAACAAAAGTGCTTTGCTTTCCTAAACACTATATGTTCTTGTCCACAATATTGAGTAAAATTATCAATTGATTGCAATCATGACTGAAACTCATCTTAAAGAAACTACTCTAGACAATTGAACATTGCATACAAGTAATTCCTAAACTCACATTCCAAAAATTTCAAGAATTCCATCACAGGTTTTATCATCCTAGCAATTGTAAGGAAATACCAGGGGAACCATTAACAAAGATGGTGCCTACAAGATGCATGTAAGAGCCAAATAAGGGATAATTGTATAAGTGATGACCTGTTATAAAGTTATTTAATATGCAAGATAGTTCTTTCCTTTGTTGAGAATGTTGAGCAACAATCAGAATACATAAATCAACCTCCAAGAGAGAGAAAATAAAGGCACCCTCTAGACTTTTGGTGAACCAAAAGTTATTTTTTGTGGGGAGGTATGATC
Source organism: Picea sitchensis (assembly GCA_010110895.2). Lineage (NCBI taxonomy): Eukaryota > Viridiplantae > Streptophyta > Pinopsida > Pinales > Pinaceae > Picea > Picea sitchensis. Next base: position 19,302 of record SNQJ01S0093914.1, on the reverse strand, counting down.
CAAGAGGATCTTCAAATTCAAGTGGTTTTTATTTATGTTGGGACTATATGCACAATGAAGAGCGCACAAGAAACATTCCAACACAATTTGAACAAGGTCAAATGGACTTCATACATGAAAGAAAAGGCTCATTGATGTTTTGGGTAAAAAGAAGAAAAGGAAAAATGAAATGATTAATACTTAGTTTGAGCTTAGGTGCTCATGTATTATTATATTTGTCATTGTAATAGGAAATTACTTGGTGTGAGAGCTACATAACATTTAAGTTTCCTAGTCTCAAGGGAAAGATGAGATCTTCATGGAGAGTTGAGGTCTTCATGTTGATGGTTGAGATATTTCCTCAAACGAATCCCTTGATTTGTGTCCAGATCCTAATTTATGGGATCTTGAGAGATGTTCCCTCCTTGACATGTTGAGGTGTTTTTAAAAAATAATGACTTATTGAATAAAGTTGTAGGCTTATGAATTGAGACATCATTATTGGGGAAGAAAAGATGCTTCATAAACTCTTTGAAGGAGAGTAAACAAGTTGTAGGATTTCTTGTGAATTCATAGCCATTTTTAAAGAAGAATCAACAAGTTGTAGGATTTCTTGTGGATTATTAGCCCTTTGTAAAGGAGAGAACCAAACCCTATTTGGGAGAAGAAATAATAAACAATTTGTTCCATGATGCGGACCCAGAGACATATCACACGAGGGTGAACTTCGTTAACAATCTAGTTTGCATATTGTTTTATATCCTTAATTATTTTAATTTTTGTTTTAAATGCTATATTTCCAACTTTCTTGTTAAGATTGGAAAATTGATAAATCTAATAAGTATCTAGAATGGAGAAAAATTGAGTCAGTTTTTAAAATACCCATTTTCTCATCAAATTTACAAAAAGGGGTCATGCGATGACCACCATAAGCTAGTTTCAAACTTGGCACAAAGTCTATCCAATCAAAATTGGCCACCTAGGGCCACCAAAATTAAAGTTCCATAAATCCCAAGGTATCAAGCACTAAGCATATAAACAAACAAGCTATCTAGGTAGAACAAGCAAGCTTATAAATATTGTGTAGAAATTAAGCTTGTGCTAGGAGGATTGTTTTTGTCCTTGCAAGGAAGTATACATCATTCAATGGTGGGATCAAGAACAACCATTATGGGATTCTATTTGTTCTTTACCTACCGGGGTTCTTTAAGATGATTTAGTTTGCAAATAGCCATAAGAACAATTGGGAACTTGTCAATCAAATTACATCTAGGGCTCTTTCTTGGAGATAGAACCTTCATGTTCCTTGATGTTCGCTTACACTGTGACATGATCTATGTTGTTATCATAAGAGGATTGTGTAGAAATTTCAATACAAATTATGCATTCTCTGGATTCTCTTGATCTAACAATTATATGCCATGATTAAATACATAATCACTTCTACAAATATTCTTGTGGAGTTTAAAACAAGATCACCAATTGCAATATCAAGAAGAAAGATCAATCACACATAACACATATGTTTTACCGGGAAAGCATAAAGCTAAAAACCCCACTATCATATATAATGTATATCATGGATCATCAAACAATCTCATACAAAACTCTAATCCAAGAGCTCTCAGTACAATACAATCGTCTCACACTATCATACAAAAATCAACAAATACATGTGCCAATTCTCTGCCTCCAGATAGTCTGCCTCCTCTACACAATCCTTGCAATGGAAAACCTGCCAATGATTCAAATTCCTCTTGCCTAGGTTGCGCACTGCTCATGGGAACATCCACTATGTGTGTGATTACATGAGTGCACTTCACTCAAATCACAACTAATAGCCAAACTGTCCCTTTCACCTGTTATCTCAACTGGGTCTCCACTGGATCTAACATGCATGTAGTTAACAGTGGTAAATCTTCAGTTTCATGTGAGATCACTGATTGTGAATTAATTAATAATTAATTCACTAAACTCTCACTAGTGTAAGTTCAGTTACAACTAGTACAACTGAGCTTAACTCACTTAACTGAGTTAAACTACTTTACAACTCACATAACTACAAGTTAAACTACTTTATAACCTACATAACTACACTTATAACTCAATTACAACTTCAAATCACTCAGATACAACTAATTCAACTCCATGTCCCACTAGTCAACCTTCGAACTCGAGCTCTATAGCTAACCTGACGGCTATTTCCCAAATATCCTGCCATTTCAGTTAACTATTTCAAGTAATTATGAGATAATAGATTAATATTTATTGTCCAATTTATTTAAGGGAAAAATAAATTAGACACACATTTCTTGTTGACTTTTCAACACTCCCTCTCAACAATAAAAGAATTATCCTTCACCCCGATCCTATCTCTATGGTATTTGAATTTTCTCCTGGTGAGTGCCTTCGTCAGAATGTCTGCATGATGATCTTCCGTAGGAATGTACTGAAGAAACATGATCTTCCACTGCACACAATCTCTGATATGATGATATCAGATATCTATATGCTCAGATCTATCATGAAACACAAGATTAATCGAGAGTTTAATGAATCTCTGATTATCACAATGAATCACTATTGGATCTAAATGAGAACCAAACAAACCAACCAAGATCTTTCTCATCCAGATAGCCTCACATGCATCTTGAACCACTGCCATGTATTCCGCTTCCGCTGAACTGAGTGCCACGGATCTCTACTTCCTACTATACCAAGAAACAGTTGTAGATCTGATACTAAAGATCCCCCCTGATGTGATTTTTTTTCCGTTGGGCTGCCTTCCCAATCTGCATCCGTGAAGCCATGCAACTTCACCTCATTCGTCTGTCTATACCATAATCTATACTCAGATGTGCTCCTCAGGTATCTCAGGACATGATTACTTGCCTTCCAAAAGAGCTTGGTAGGATTAACCATCGCTTGACCCATTTGGACAAACTCGGAAGACACCCTTTCGAACCTTTTAACGAGTGTGAAAGGAAGCAATATCACTCGGCAATATTTTCATGTTTAGAGATTCTGAAAAGAGCTTAAAGGAGAATCCAGGGGGTTCCTTTTTCGTATAACCTTTATGAGTCCAAAAAAGTGATAAAAGTATACTCAGTTACATTCTCATGTATTTACGAGCACGAGAAAGGACAAAGACTAAGCTCAATATTGGTTTCATTTTTACACAAGATTGAAACAAAATTAAACTTATTCTTGTAAATTCCCAACGTAATTTCCAAATGTAGGGATACCCATGGATGGTTGGTACTCTACCCCCAGCTTGAAAACATAGCAACTTAACTCCAGAATGATAATCAAAGGCTGGAGACATGCCCCTCCAAGTTTCATTTCATTCACCGACTTTGCGGTTGTCACCAATTTTTGTACTAGATGGAGAAAAATGATAAGGGTGGATGAAACGAAGGTTCAAATATGAGGCCTAACGAAATACTCGACTCGACATCTATGAGATATAGCTAAAGAATTGACTCAATATCTACGAGCTCCAGTGAAATATTCGACTTGTTAGGAGAGGTGACTGTTTCATTTTTTAACTAGTTTGACACAGGAAAAGAACTATGCTCAAGATCTTTGTTTCATTTTTTAATGAGCTTTCCACAGAGAACCAAAAATATGCTCATGGCTCCAGGTTCAATCCCCTGATTTCTGTTTCATTTTTTAACAAGCTTTCTACAGAGAGAAAAACTATGCTTGAAGATTTTTTAATGATCTTGCCACAGAGAAGAAAAACTATGCTCATAGATTTTGTTTCATTTTTTAACGAGCTTGCCACATAGAAGAAAAAATATGCTCAAGACCTATGCTTGATCATGGCTTCCAAGAGGACAATGCTCCGGAAGGAATACATGTCAAGGGACAAACGTCAATGATGGCTTCCAAGAGATCTTCACTAGATGGAAGAAAAACAGTCTGGAATGAAAACATGTCGACAACTTCGATAAGGGTAGGGAGATCTGGCTATAATACCCCTATCGAATAGATGACCATGCCAACTACTGGATCTAAGTTAGGATAAGGGAGATATTCCCTCTCATGTGGGGTTGAACACATGGGGTAGGTCATTACATAATTGACCCGTGGTGGGGCAAACATCATTGGCATGTATGGACCATTGAAGGAAGGTGGTTTTTTTTCCATCAGATGAGTGCCAATGAATGAAACCTGGTCAATCATTACTATGTTTCCATTTTGAGGGAAACACATCACTCGAAAGAGAGTGGAAAAAAAAGATCTCATAACGTAGAAATAGTCTCACCCGAGGAGCAGGTTAAAGTCCAAGGGGTCATGAACTACCATCACATTGACGTAGACCATTTTTCCTCCAAAAGTAACTGGAAACCGATGAAGGATCCCTAAAGGTTGACCAACTTTTATTTCAAAGGTCAACATATTTTGAGTCACATACGCAAGTTACGAGGAACCAAAAGCTTTCCAAGCATTCTTGGATAAGATGCTAACATAATCACCTTTGTCTATTATAGTGCTAGGAATATTCCTATCACAAACTTGCATAGTGATTTGGAAAGGAATGTAAGACGAGGTTCTGTCAAATGATTCCAATTGATAGAAATCATCTGATTGCTTGAAGGGGGTGCCATCGAGATGGGAAAAGTGCCCCCTTGTCTGGGTGAATCGGTATTAGTGAGGGAGACCTGAGAGACATCCTCACTCTTTGAATGAAGAGTGGGATCGACCAATGACGGAACTGGATCAACCACCTTGGTTGCACTCTTAAAGGGAGGAGTGGGATCGAACGATGGTGGAACCGGATCAACCACTTTGGTTGCACTCTTCAAGGGAGTAGTGGGATCGACTGATGGAAAAACTATATCGACCACTTTGTCACTCTTCAGAAGAGGAGTGGGATCGATCGATGATGGAATTGGATAAACCACTTTGGAACTCCTAAAGGGAGGAGTGGGATCGATTGATGATATAACTAGATCGACCACTTTGGCACTCTTCAGATGAAGAGTAGGCATGATCGATGACGGAACTAGATCAACTACTTTTGTTAGTGGTTCAACTGAGGATGAAACCAGATTGACCACCTAATCAACCAGACTGATCGGGGATGGAACCGGATTAACCAGTCCATTAACTAATGATGGGTTGGGAGAAATATTGCAATAACCAGTTGGAAGTTGAATCTTTTCCAAAATATAATAAGCCTCGCCTATATGAGGGAAAAGGTGAGAGTAATGATCACCTTCACATAAAAAGCAAGGAAATTTTATAGTTCTCTTCTTTTTACCAACCGTAATGTCACTAGCTAACAGGGTGTCATGAGCATGTCCTGCAGGGGATGATGATGTGGAAGACCACATTTCCAAGACCTTGGGGAGACCAGGGAAATCCAACAGAAAGTAGTTACCCTTGCAAAGCCTGCAAGGGTACTTGGGATTACGGGTTGTTTGGGTCATCTTGGCATAATCAACACTCCCAGCATGATTAACAGTAGTTGTTTGTTGTTTGGCAGTGGTTGGAAGTTTAGACCCTTGCTTATTTTTCTTCTTCTTAATCTTCCTTTTTTTCTTCTTCTTATTCATCGGGTTACTAGCTTTAGATATTTCACTCGGCAAAGAAGATGAAACGGAAGAATACCTTGCAAGTTAATAAGTCAAAGAAGATATTACTGGTGAATAAGGTGAAGGATCAACATGAGGTTGATGTTCTTGCGGGGAAGTGCTTACAACCGAAGCACTTGCTGCATTCGGGATTACCGGAGTGGAAAAAAACCATACTGGTAACCCAATTGTGAGACCTGGAAGGCTCAAAGTAGAAATGTAAGGAGGACCAACATTTCTATAAGAAGGAAAAACAAAAGGTTCCCCTAGAGCAGGGGTTTCTTCATTGGTCATTCTAGGAACTTACGTCATTAAAAACAGATCCAACCTAGAGTCTTCTAGGGAAAACATACAACAAACGCTAAAAATCTAGGAAGCAAGCAAACAAACAAAACCTTCTCACAATGAACGCACTAGTTGGTGATGAAATCCAACGTCGTGGGAATAATGTAAGAAGGGGATAAGATACAGTGGGTGGAAAAGTTATGTTGACGACCTGCTTAACAAACTTACGCCTTGGTGCAAGCTTCCACACAATAAATGTGGATTTACCCTCCAAGGAGCCCGAGTGATTTTGGCCAACGTCTATTCTAGGTACATCGAAGACTGTCCCCTTCACCGTCACCTCGTGTATTGACCCTAACAAAAGGCCACTAAGGTTACCAAATACAACAATGATTCCTGGTGAAACAGTCGATAGTCTAATATATGTGCAAGGGTAGGGTAACTGAGCCTGAAATTGACTTGAGAAGGCCTGCACAAGGTTGTTTTCTCAAGTGACCCCCAATAATATGTGTAACCACTACACCAAGACCAACAAACCAGGGTTAGTAAGTATGTTGGTATTAATGCGACCTCGTGATTAAACCTTGTGTGAGAAGGGATTCCCAAGACAAAGTGTAGTAAATGGATTTTACTTCTCCTTAACTCAAGATTCTATGTTTGTTTACAGCTTTGGAAAGTTATCTTTCACACCTAGTCCAAATCCCTACCACTAATCTAATGTAGTTTGCAAAGAGACCTAGAAATAAAAGTTTCTAGGTAGATTTTAATTAATGTGTAAATTTTATTAAGGTGTTATTACTCAAGAGGAAAATGGCATGGACTAAATGATGTTTTGACCAACTCTAAACAATTAAAAGAAATGAGAATGCATATATTTCACTTCTATGAAAGCTATATTACGAGAAGGAGAAAACATTTATCATTCCCATATGCACAATGTCTCAAAATTTTATTAAAGTCATCGATATCAAGATCCTCAAGAAATTATCTAAAGAGACTGTACACCAATACATGATTCTTGGCCATGACCAAAAAATGCCAAAAACTATGCAATTTCACTACTTCAAATGCAAAGATGCCCCCAATCTAATGCAAAGAAAGAAATTAAAACTTTTTATTTCAAATATAAAATAAAAGAAATTGTGAGTTTCTTCAAAACAAAAGAAACCCAAACAAAGCCACAAGACAAAGTACAAACTCTGGGCAAAAGAACTCCAACAAAGGGCTGAGAAAAACTAAGTAGAAAAGGGTAGAAATCACCAAAAAAGGGGATCACCACTCCTATATTCAAGGGTATAGAGCGTTGTATCACTGTGATATACACTGCTGGGGAGCTCTGATTACATATCAATGCTCTGATATACACTCCAGGGGAGAGCTACCCTTCCCAGAAACTCAGAAAAGAGGCTTAAAACTCAGAAAAATTCACCGAGAATTCCTAGAATTTTGTGAAATTTTCAATGAAGAGGGGAGAAAGGAAATAGATCTGGAAAAAACAATAAAAATTATCTAAAAGTGGGCAAAAGGAAGAAACAATTCGAGTAAATACAAGTCATTGTCCTTCCCCAATGGAGTCGTCGATTTCTGTTATAGAAAAATCCCCCTGCAGACAGGTGGATCTTCCCTCGAATTCTAGATCCCTAATACTGAGAGAGAAAGATGAAAATGGACACTAACATCCCTTTGAGATTTGCTTAACTAGTTGAAAAGAGAGAGAGGGAGAAAAGGTGTGATGCACCTATTTCTGTTGTTTGTCCTCGCTGCTCCAATTCGATCTTGATCTCCAAACTCATTCGCACAACTTGATACCTGCAAACCACAGACAACAAAGAGACATAAGTAAACTCCTACTCTAGCATACTAGATTAAAACAATTCATCTACAGTAGACAAGCATATGTAGAGATACATAAACTAGAAGGAAATAGGCCATTCATATATTAATGAGAACATTAAAAAGACACTTACAATCTATAGATGTAGTTGCAACAGCCTCTCCAAGACCTCCTTGTCCAACCCTTGCATGATGCTCCTAAGATCATAAGTTTGATATCCAAAGCTTCCTCCCAATATCATAAGTTTGATACCTCTAATATGCCTCTCCTTTTCCATGTCAAAGCCCTCATTATATAGGATTTGGAGGCTTAACCAGCATGGAGAGGATCACTCATCAGATCCACTAAAATGGGATCTCCAAGATATTTAGGGAGAAAATATCTATTAAGGATTTTAGGGAGGAAATATCTCTCAAGGATTTTAAGGAAGAAATATATCAACCATCCAAGAGATCCTCAACCTCCCTAAAAAATATGAAACTAAATGTGAGGTGGATTCTTACACTAAATTAATTTCCTTTTCATGAATATTAATAATAATTCATGTGCACATAGTATTTTGACCTTCATATAATATATTTCTCCTCCACATTGACTAGGGATTGTAACATATGTTATTGCATGGTGTCGAGGTGTATGCGACACTTGAAAAGGTGCATATGACACTTTTACGACACTTGCGACACTTAGGGCGAGGTACCTAGGTGTGGAAATTTGATATGTAATTGCTGGCATGGTTCCTACTGAATTTCTTACCCATTGTTCAGTCTGTTTTCCTTCATCTGTCCTATCAGTCCCTGTCCTAGATATTCCATGCGTAACAATGGCTACTCTAGTTCCTTCATTACATCGTTCGACTGATATCTTCTACACATTCTGATTTGGATTTGGGTTCTGGTTTCCTCTAGACTTCCACTTCACAACTAGTTAGGGACAATATTCTATCAAATGATCCATTGCTCTGCAATATGTTCACGTCATGGATGGATTTTGGAAATCGTGGGTCAAGTGTCTAGGTCGATTATAGTTATAACATATAATCGGTCCTCTTCCTCCTCTTCCAAAATTCCCTCTACCTTGACCTCAACCAAAGTTTTCTCTATTCCCTTGATTGAAACCTATTTGATTGTTTTATTGTGGAGCCCTTGCTTCTGTTGCAACATTTTCTTCCTGGATCCTATACATATCATATGCACACTCCCTCATCAAGTCAAACACACAACAATCCTTCTCCTTATGTCCTACATGTTGTACTATGTTGTCATTGATGTCAATGTATTGATTTCAAAGGGTTGATGTCAAGTGGTGTCATAATGATGTGTTTTCATTTATGTATAGATGGATTGTGTCATTGATGGTTGATTTCATAGATGGGTTGATTTCATAGATGGATTATTGTGTATATGGATTGATAGTGGTGTTTTGTCATTGATGTATGATGTAATATGGATTGATGTGTAGAAAGAATTATGTCTTTTCATGGTTGATAGGAAGTACCAAAAGGATGAACTCCAAAGTGGTCCCCCCTATGGTGAAATCCCTCAAGGGAAGAGGCTATGTGAATTCCAAATGGTTAAGTGGTTTGGCATCCCCAACAATGTATAGTTTGATTGAGGGATAATGTAATGAATATCAGTGAATTTTCAAGTGAGACTATTCTAGATTGATAGTGCTCGTCATTCTATTTCCAGTGATATGTGGAACGTCACATAACTCCTCAAGGTTAGAGAGTTATCACCATGTGAAGTTTGAGAACCCTCGTGAGTTATCTAGAAGCCCATAGAAGGTCAAAGAAGTCAAATTATTCTAGAATATCCTAGAAGAATTTGACCAGTCAAAGTGGTTAGTCATGGGTTAAGTGGTTGCAACAACAAAACAATTAAAAATAAATTATTTGCAACTAGAAGCAGAGAGTTTACTATTTGTGGAAACGTGGTTGTAAGTGGACAAGTAGTTAGAAGTGATTTATCCCTAAAAGAAGGAAGTTGGTTAGAGGATAACCCTTTGAGGGAGCTATTTGAAGAGTATAAATAAGAGAGGAAGGGTCTCTTTTTGGTGTGAATATCTTGAGCATATTGAAGATCTATTTTTAGATTCATTGTAGGTACTCATGGACGCATCAGAAGTTTTGTAAGTCTGAGGTTTGATGGAGAAAGTTTCAGAGGTTCAGAAAAACCTAGTTTTCTAAAGCTGTACATGGGCTACAATGGTCCAGGGCATGCATATATGTTGGCTGAAGATGGCTAGGGCACGTATATTTGAAAAGGCTAAGAAAATATTGAGTAGATGCTGGTGTCCAGGACAATATTCTACAGGTTCAGATATGCTACAAAGGTTCTAGTATGGTTATATGTTGTGTTGATGTTTAGATTTTCTCATGGTATGGTAAATGCTTGAGGCATTCTTTGTATGGTTGTATTTATTTCTGAATATGGTAGCTGGTTGGTTGAGTTGTTATGTTCTGATGTGGTTGAGGGGTTTCTATGTTGTGTGATGGTGTATTCATGAGAAGCATGCATAGATTATTGGATGGTATAGATATGTTTGTGGTTAGTGATGGTACATATTGGACAATGATAGGCAGGTTGCAGTGACAATAACTAGAGGATGTGACACAGGAAGAAAGGGTTTGAAGGGAATAAGTTGTGAAGTTTCAAAAACCCTAGTTTTCTGAAGGTTTACGCAGGATGAAAGAGAGAAGGATGCATACATATGCATGTTGCAGTATAGGCAGGTTGCATACATACACATACTATATAATAAATGGGTTGTGTACTTGTTGGCATATTGGTTTCTGTCTACAAGCTGGGTCCTGTACTTGAGGGTTGGATTCCTCTTCTCAGTTGGTCTTGAGATAAGTAGGTTGGGTATTTCAATGAGAGTTGGTGCTCTATTTTATTTGGTGCTCATTTGAGTTGGTGTTGATAAACCACTGAGATTGTAGTCTCCTCTAACACATAATACAAAAAGTTTACACATATATCTGGTGTTCTTTATGTTCATTATTGTGATGATTCATAGTTACTTATTGTTGATATATGTTATTGAGATATGTTTATGTTGAAGCAACTAAGTGTGAATGGAAGTGATGATTAATGATTCTTTCTAACTAAATTTTTGTAAGAAGTGTCAAAAGATCCTCACACTGATTCACCCCCTCCCTCTCAGTGTCGTCGGTCTATCCAACACTACAGATTTGCAAAAAATGCAGAATAATTTATTTAGTGTACTCTAGTACTTCTGTAGTAGTGGAAACTCCTTTGGGTGATGGCACCAATTCTTACATATCTCGTAGTATCCTCTTCCTGGAAGTAGATTCATCTCTCTCGTCACCAAATATTGCATGAATGTTGGGCATTCATCCTTCTGATGGCCTTCAGTCCTAAATTTTGTACACCATACTTTCTTATGTTTCTCCTTTCCCTTTGTCAGTTCTTCCAATTGAATTTCCATTGCATCCAACTGTGTATGAACTTGTCTCATTCCCCCACTATATCCCACCAGAGATGACTCCAGTTTCATCGCAATCTCTAGTGCCTTGGGATATGACACAACCTTTTTCTAGATCAATGGCCTGTGAATGTGTGGTAGAATCCCTCCAATAAACCATTCTTGGTGTTGTTGATTTTGGATCTAGAAAGTTAATCTACCCATCACATCCTTAAATCTTCAGTCGAAATCCCATACCGACTATGTTTGTACTTGTTTGATCTTCTTCAATTCTATGATGTACCATGACTCTTACTTTGGCTTCTTGAACTCCTTCATCAATTCTTGATTAATATATGCCAGCATCTCGGCCTATCGTGTACTCGTGGTGCTCTCTAATTTCATATACCATACTAGTGCACGACCTCTAAATGTTGTCTCTAATAGTGCAATATTCACAAATACATATTGTACATTCTTTGCGGCCCAAATCGTCTTGCACAGAAACAAGTGTTGTTTTTGGTCCTATGACCCAATTCCTTGGAAATCTAGAAACCTAACGGTATTTTCCACCCTAGCCATGTTGTTCAATGTAGTCCCTCCTCTTAGTGATGGTGGTTGACTCTAATTCTGATTCTACGCACTACTTCCACTATTCTGACTGCTACTACTTGATCCTCCTTGGCTAACTACAATTTCTTTTGAAAAATCTTCAAAGTTTACTTCTAATTGTGGTGACACAAACATGGTCATGGATTCAACGTAGGATCCTATCTAAGTAGGATTGGTCAGATCTTCTATTATCATAATGTACTGTAACTCCTCTCCTCCTCCCCCTAGCTATGGTACCTCCATGATTTGGACTAGTGCACAAGGTTCTCTCCCCTCTCGCTCACTGCACAACTCTCTTCTCTCATCCTTAGTATTATACCTCTTGTACCTCCTCCTTCAGCACAACTCTCCAAACTTGTATCCTTCCTCTAGTATATATTTTTCTTACATCATCGGTCCCTCCCTTCCTCTTTCATTGCTTCCTTCCTTCTCTCAGATGATCCTCCTGTAATTCCCCAGTTCCCCTATGTGTGTGAACTTCTTAGAAATAGGATTGCATCACCACTACGTTATTTTCACACAATAGCATCTTTATCCACCTATTTAATGAGTTCAAGAACCTCCCACAGGGACCTTTGAAAAATTCCCTTTTTGTGACAATGTATGATTGAATACAATCTACTGCAAACTCTGTAACATAATCACCTAGTACGCTATCCAACCAAAAATTAAATGCTCGTGTAGTTGGGTTACTTATAGAATTTATTTGTCTTAAAAATTCTGGAGTGCAATTCCTTGACCATGCTGCGCTGAACCTTCCATTTTTCTCCACCAATATTTCTAGCCACTTTTTCATAATAACTGAAAATTCGCCAAAGACAATTTCATGCAAATCTGTGGACACATACCTTTTCATCCATTTCTTGTCACTCATCCAAGGGTTTCTATTCTCTTTTCGTGTGAATGCATGTTCCTTCCTTTCCAACCATTTTGATATATCCTTCTTAGTCGACCTCCAAAACATCCCCTTAATCGTAAAGTCCTGGTCCCATCAACAGAACCATTTGTTGGCTCTATTCTGTGTGTGGGTTGTAAGACCCATGGTTCGACTTATCTAATACCAAATAAACCCACCAGACACTGGCCCTTTTGGCATCACCTGCTTGCGTAGGTGAATTCTCACCCAAGGTATCTATGGGGACTGCAAGAAATAGGCTTATGCAGTGGTAAGGGAATGGGAGACAAACATTTGGTTCATTCTTCTTTATTATATTGTCTGCATAACTCTGTTATGTTCTTTTACTAACTTACTCATGATTCATATTTTGATACTTATCATATTCCAGTTATTGTATAGATTTCTTACTATCACATTCGTGAATCATTTCACCATTCTTAACTATCATATCAAGCTATTCTACGATGCATGCAATTAGTATTCATAATCAAACCCAGAAACATAGAAAACAAAGGATTCTGTAACATATCTCTATCATTCCTTTCTTCATCCTTCTCAACCTTCACCTTTTACATTCAATAACTCTAGACTCAGTATCCATCATCCCGTAACATAACCTAATCTATCATAATCAAACTTCATCATAATAATACCTAGCTCAACCAGCTAATTGAACCCCTAATATCCCAACTTGTTACGTATTTATATCAAAATATAGGGCTAAAAACCCTAATCTATTCATCCCAAAAATATCCCATTACAATGCATGGCAAGCTCAGTTAACTGGTTATTCAATGACTTTCTTCAACTTTTCATCCTTCATGTTGTTTTTCTATTGTTCTTCTATTTCTGGAATGTCAGGTTGTATTTCTCTTGTTATTCTTTATTTCCTTTCTTTATTCTTCTGGGTTTATTCTTCTAACTTTTATTCTCTGAGATGCGCATTGTCTTCCTTTTGCACACTTTCCTGCTTCTGCACACTTTCCTACTTTTGCACATTTCCCTGTTGGATGCACCTCAACTGCGTTCTCTCTAGCTTTTCTTCTTCCTCTGTGCACTTTTCATATACTTAGTATTTTTCCTCAAAACTTTATAAAAAATGAAAAAACTTCTTTCAATACTACATGTCCAACAAACAACAACTTGTCGAGCCTCTTCCCTTTTCTTCCAATCCTTCTATTCTACCAGATCCTACAGTTTGCTTATAACTTCCTCATAAGTAAGTGCTCTTGTTTTCGGTTCTTCAAATTTTTTATTTTCACATTTTTAACGGAAATAAATTATCATTTTAGTGGTATGAATATCAAAAATATGCAAATGATCATGCATTTGAATCCTTTCTAGTTGTGGACTGATTTTTTATTGTTTTCTACCCTTCCTTTCTATCCATGTAGAACCTATTATACTATACATACCTATGTACAATGGATATGTGGGGAATAACTTCTTTTGATATTTGGTGAGACAAACACTAAAGCCATGAAAGATATTTTGATAGCCAATATATTTAATAATAATTTTATTGTTTCCTTTAATAGGTTTTGTGCTATGTTTGTGGGTTCAGAGGATGCGTGTAGTGATGAACATATGAAAGATAGAGTCCAATTAAAGTTATGGAATCGAAGAAGTTAAAGGTGCAAAGATAAAGTGTATTCCCAAATCAAAAGTAGAGGAAGTGAAGATAATGAATACTTTCATGATATTTCTAGAGTATTGTGAAAGTTCAAATTTTTAAGAGTTAGGGAAGTCGAGTGAATGCATCCACTAGTATTTTGAATACTTAAAAATTAAAAAGTTCCAGGAACTAGAGATTGTTTGTTCCAAATTGATGAATCAATCATCCTTGTGGTGTGACAAGTTACATTTGGACAAAAAAAGAAGAATAAAATACATAATACATTATTTTGAATAGATGGTTATGGAAAGTCACAAGTCTATTCCATTTTGGTTATGTATTGAAAGAAAATGAAATATTAGAAGAAATAAATGACCAAGGTGAGAAGTTAGTAGTTACTCTATATTAGTTTTGTATAAGAGTTGATGTGGAGAATACCTGTAAGTTTGTGAATTTATTTGAAATTGTCCATTTCAAAAGATATTTGTAGAAAAAAATACTTTTCCTTAAGAAATATTTTCCACATGGTCTTACAAGTTGATAAGAAAGAATTGATGGAAATTAATAAAGAGAGGAAAAGAGTGAGCAGAGAAAGTATGTAAGGAGTTGGACATGGTAATAATTTTCATAAAGAATAGTGTATCAAGAAAAAAAATATGTTCAATGAAGAGTTTATTCTATAAGTTAATGGAGATTGTCCCCTATCTGATATGGAAAATGTTGGATTACTGAGAGGGGGGTGAATCAGTAATAGAGAAATTTAATCCTTTTTTAACCAATTAATCCAAGTGTTATGTCAATGTAGAATTATCATCCAATAATGAGCAATGAAAAAATAAACAATCATACACATACACAATACACCAGTGTTTTACGTGGAAACCCAAAGTGGGAGAAAACCACAGAATACTTTTTCTTATATGTATTGAAGAATTACATTCATTGGAAGCACCAACTTCCTTTGTTTTCCAGCTACAACTAGAAGGAGAATCCAACCCCCTAGTTTCTCAGGCTACAACCTAAAGGAAGCTCCAACTCCCAAATTCTCTGGCTACGACCAAAAGGAGGCTATAACCCCCTATGTTCTCCATCTACAACCAGAATGTGGCTACAACCACCTATCCTTGCTCCGTCCTGCCACCCTAAAGTAGAAGTAGAATGATGGAACCGTTGTCACACTATCATTGTGAGATATACCGCTCTAAAACTGTACCAATAAATATAAACTATGCATCAACCTGTACCTCAACCTATAATCAACCTGTACCATAAACAAGTGCATCAACCATGCACCAACCTATACCAAACAACCGTCTGTCACACCTTATCATTGTGAGATATACCGATCCACCTTAGATTTGATAAATAAGTGGGGATTAACTATAATTAACTCTATACCTAAAACAACCTTAGAATTAACTTTATACCATAAATGGTGATCCAATCCATAGGGCCCAATCTGTAAATTAATTTCATAAACAATTCATCAGATTAATCCAGGAATTATCATTATAGCCACACACACTATATACCTTTATGTATAAAGTAATCCTATCAATCTGTTGTTCTAACACAATTTTAATATAATTTTAAATCTAGTGTTTTGACATTTTTATTATATATTTGATGTAATTTTGTAGGGAGGATTTGCGTATGGCCATGTATGTGCCAACTCATCAACTAGTTGTCTCAACCATGTACTCAACATGTACCTCAACCAAAAGCCCTCATCAATTTCATCATACAAATCTGATTTGTATCTCTATAATAGACCTGGTGTATATTATCACATTCCTACAAACCTTCCTTAACTTTAACAACAAGAGACTAGCATTTTCATCAAACTTTTCTTTAGTCTCACATGCCTAGTTTTGGATTAGTCAACAATCCTAACTTGAAGTAATCATAACTTTGTACATGTAATGTATAAAGATATGAAACTGATACACAATTTTCTTCAGTGTGTTTTATGCCATTCCTCCAAGTGTCACTACTTGTAACCTATCAAAAAAGGCGTTATAGAAAAAATGGCATACCTTGTTGAATTCTAGCTTATTCTAGAGAGCGAACTTGTAGAGCATGCCCTGCACAGAATATTTGTTGAATTGATTTGAAACTGTTACAAAGCATACTAAATACTATATCCTAACCAACATATATTCTCTCACTAAATTTTGATCTATTATGAATAAGTTATGACGTTTTTACCTGAAACACCTGTTTTTGACTAGTTTCAAGACTAGCCACAAACCCTATTTTCCACGGAGTGTAACTCCCAAAATACAACGACCCACAAGATGAATTTTTTACCACAGATACTTGGATATTTTTTCTCATTGGAATAGCAATTTCATGTTCTGAATCATTATATAAAAAACGTTATAGCAAAAATGGTGAGATGACCTGTAAATAACATACCTTAGAAAGCACCATCAAAAGAATTTATCCTTCCTAGCATTTCAGCCTTGTTTTCTTCACCTTCCTTCATAATTTCAGCTTATATATGCTTGGTTACCTCAGACACCTATAGATATTCAATATGGTCAAGTGTATCTCAAATGAAAGAGCCTTGCCTCTTATTTATACTCTCCAAGTAACTTCCTTAAAAACATCTTCTAGGTCACTTGGCCCCACTTTCCTTATTTTAGGGTTAACCCACTTCTAATTTCTCCATTAAATTTATTGTTTAAATAATTTATTTTGTATTCACTTTGAATTATAATACACTCATTACTTCACTTTATTATTTACCTTTTAAAATCTCTTAAACCACTTTGACTACTTTGACCTTTTGGGGCTTCTAGATGACATATGAGGGTCCTCAAATTTTGTAAGGCCGTAACTCTCAAACCATGAGAAGTTATGTGACATTCCAAATACCACCAGAAATGGCATGACATGTACTATCCATATAGAATAGTACTATCTTAAAATATATCATAACTCATACCATTACCCATCAAACAAACTTGGGTCCATTACCCAAACCTGGGGTCTCCAACTTCTCATGGCCATAAATCTCTAACCGTGAGGAGTTATGTGACGTTCCACATACCACCGGAAATGGAATGACAAGAACTATCCATCTAGTATAGTTTCCATGAAAAATTCATTGTCCTTAATCTCATTATTCCATAATTAAGCATGTGTTATCTTACTCTGCAAAGCGTCTTCTCGTGATGGCTTTCACCATAAGGGGACCACTTTCGAGTTCATCCATATTTACTTCTTATCAACCATGAAAAAACAATAATGAGTCATATTTACATCAAACAATCTTGGGTCCATTACCAAAACCTTTGTGCTACGGGGCTTTCTTCAAGGGTTGACATCAATGACAACCAACCTTAATCAACAATCTCCCCCTTTGGCATTGATGGAAACACTCTGATGAAATATTGGAATCATATCACTCATGCTCCTCCTGGAACCATGCCTCTATCGTATGCTTCTGATAAATCTGCTCCCCCTGGAACCATGCCTATGTCCTTTACATCTGATAAATCTCTCCCCCTTTGTCATTAATGGAAAAGGTATCTTTCCATCCAGGGTTTCTCCCCCTGACTGAGATATCCTCTTATGGTGCTTCCTCATGTACATCTAAGACATATAAGATAAACATTCAAAAAACATTAAAAAAGAATTCATTTTGGAGTAGAAATAACTCCAAGTCTTTGGCAAAGATATTCAAAGGCTTCCCGTGGAAGTGGTTTTGTAAAGATGTCTGCCACTTGTTCTTTTGTGCCCACATACTCAACTCTGATGTTCTTTTCT
>SNQJ01S0093913.1:18586-32146 GCA_010110895.2 Picea sitchensis | reverse complement strand
TCCTTTATGGGATTAGCAGGATACTATAGGATATTTATAAAAGGATTCTCCAATATTGGTTGTCCAATCACTGCCCTCCAGAAAAAGGGGACAAAATTTACATGGACACAAAAATGTGAAGAAAGATTTCAAACCCTGAAACATCTACTAACCCACCCACCCGTGTTGAAGATTGTCGATCCCGAAGTTGACTTCCTCATGTGCACAGATGCCTGTAAGGAAGGGCTCGAAGGAGTCCTTATGCAGGGAGGAAGTGTGGTCTGCTATGAGTCCTGAAAATTGAACGAGCACGAAGTCAACTATGTGACCCATGATCTAGAGTTGGCCACTATAGTGAACGCCTTAAAAATGTGGAGGCATTACCTCCTAGGAAGGAAATTTGTACTTATGACAGATCACTGTGGATTGTGATATTTGTTTGACCAACCGAAGCTCAATGCCAGACAAGCTAGGTGGACGACCCTCCTTAGCGAGTTTGATTTCGAAATCAAACACATTAAAGGAAAGGAAAATAGGGTGGCCGATGCCCTTAGCAGAAGTATGAAACCAATTCACCTGGAAGCGGTGAGCACCTGTAAGACGGATGTCAAGGAAAGAGTCATAAATGCATAAGAAATAGATCCCTTCGTCCAGACTGTGACCTCGTACCTACAGCAAGAGCCCACTGGGGTAAAGTACGAAGACTACAAGATGATGGAAGGAGGTCTGCTCACTTACCGAAGCAGATTGTATATCCTAGATTGTGACGACTTGAAGAGGTTCATATTGCATGAACTACATAAAAGACCCTATACTGGTCATCCAGGATACCATAAGATGATCATGGCCACTAGGAAACAATTCTACTGGTCTAGGTTGAAGAAAGACATAATCGAGTACTTAGCCAAATGCATAGAGTGACAACATATTAAAGAAAAACACCGACACCGCATAAGAAATAGATCCCTTCGTCTGCATCGCGTGACCTCACACCTACAGCAAGAGCCCACCGGAGTAAAGTACAGAGACTACCAGATGATGGAAGAGGTCTCATTTACCACCGGGCACATTGTATATCCTAGATTGTGACGACTTGAAGAGGTTCATATTGCATGAACTACATAAAGACCCTATAATCGGCCATCATCCAGATACCAGATGATCATGGCCACTAGGAAACAATTCCCACCGGGTCTAGGTTGAAGAAAGACATAATCGAGTATAATTTCTAGCCAAATGCATAGAGTGACAAAAGGTTAAAGCAAAACATCAACACCCAACACGTGATTATTACAACCTTTACCCATGCCAGATCGGAAATGGGAAACCATCTCCATGGATTTCATCAATCGGGTTACCAACTTCACCAAACAAAATGATGCCATTATGCTAGTGGTGGATAAATTGAGCAAGGGTTCTCATTTCATCCCCCTCGGGCTTCAAGCTCTAATTTCCTTGTAAGCCAATAGACACGGCTTCGCATTCATGAAAGAGATATTCGATCACATGGTAAGGCCGAAGAGATCGTGGTGTGATGATAGGGACATGAAATTCACTTCAACTTTTTGGAAATCACCGATGGGTGGTTTAGAGACCAAGTTGTTGTTTAGCACGCCTATCACCCCTCAAACCGATGGATGCAAGGAAAGAGTGAACCAAATACTAGAATACATGCTAAGAATGCATGTAATGCATCAACCTCGTGAAGTGGGAAGACCACCCCACGGGTGGAATTTGCCTACAACAACCACTACCAAGAATCCTTAAAGATGAGTACCTTCAAGGTCCTCTATGGTGGTGGCCAAGTGCAACACTCCTGTTATTTGGAGTAATCCCATAAACAAAATTTCTTTGGACCTTACACGCTGGAGCAGTCGGAACAACAAGTGACCGGGAGAAAACAAACCCGGCGGTCGCTTCAACCCACAGCTTAAAACTTATGCTGATCGAAAGCGAACTCCAAGAGAGTTCAAGACTGGAGACCATGTATATCCCCGTGAAGTTAGGCCTAAGAAGAGTTCCCTAAAATGGGAGCTTGTGCCAAAGTTGGCACCTCTATTGTGGACCCCTCGAGGTTCTAGATAGAGTGGGACCTGTAGCCTGTAGGATAGCACTTCCTCCCACAAGAAAAGCACATAATGTTTTCCATGTTTCATTATTGAAGAAAATATGTACATGATTCTAATCATATAATTGACTGGTTCACGATCCGTGTGGAACCCCTGGAGGGAGAATTATTTCCAGAACCTCAATGCATACCGGATAGAAAGGAAACCCCATTCGAACCTAACCATTGTAATGTGTCAAGGTGCTGGAGACATTTTGGCCTGTATGAGGCTACATGGGAAATGAGGATGCCATGAAACGTGCATATCCAATTTTGTCTCCCCGCATTACGCTACGCCATATTGATATGTCATCGGTAATGCCCCTTTAAAGGGAGGAATTGTAACACCTTGTTTCCAGCTTTGTAAAAATAACTATAATCGCTGCTGGAACCATGGTAGATCCAAAGATGTGAATGTGTGATTTTGAAATGACCTTAGAATAAAAGGTCTAAAATGTGGGGCCAATGTTATGACTATATGTTGTGTGGGACTGCTAGAGTAGATGTAAATTAAAAGTGAGACCGATGTATCGGGACATTAAAGATGATGGCGGAAGGCACTGAAATGGTGGTTAGTACTAACTTCCAATCAAACCATCGTGATTTGGTCTCAATCGCCCAAAGATCAAGAGCTGCTCAATGGGCCCTAAATGAATTACATTTGCCGTTGGTAGGCGCGTAGCCCTCATGATATCGAGGGATGGGGGTGAACCGCCCATCTATGGAAGCCTCTGAATTCACTCACCACGGAATTTTGTGCCTTAACCGCAAAACAAAAAAAAAAAAAGGGCGTGGAAAGAAGTGTGGATCTGGAAGATTTTATAGGACTACAAGAGGGGAGAATCAGAAGGATTCTGGAAAAATATACAAAGTGACATATAAGAAGAGAATAAGGAGAGTAACCTTCGCTCTCTAATCTCCTCGACTTAATAGACCAGATCACAACATCGCATTCTGTTTAGTGGCTAGTGGTAAACTATCTCGAACACCGAGCCTATGGTTGCGGAAACGAGCGTCCCTCTCAGTAGTTGCATCACCCGGTGTTTTCTGATAAGTATTTACATCCTGTATCTCGTACTGAATATCTTGGAAATGTATGCTCATGGTTTGATTACTTATAAATGGGTTATGTGTAGAAATGTCCGCATGGTGTTTTGATCGAAATGGTGGTTACATGCTTATATTGGAATGACCACATTCGTTTATATAGAAATAGTTATATGTATTTGAACTAATTTAGTTTTCAAGTCTGCTCTCTGAGATTTGTTTCCCCTTATTTGTCTCACATGATGCCCTGAATAGATTTCCCCACAGCGACACCCTTTCGTGACCGCCTTACATTCCAGAGCTGGGGTAAGTTCCTGGAAAGAACTATCGTCTTATTAAACCTTTGAGTTTTCTTTTACCTATCACAGAAGTTAATAAGCTCGACGATTTAAGAAGACCTTTCAGTATGGTCTTCGAACCTGGTGAAAGTTACCCGAGAATGCGAAGGAGGATTTTATGGCTTAAGTCTTGAAAACCTTGCATGAGGGAGAGTGGTTCTCTTAGATCTCTATATTTCGTGTTTTGTTCAAATACCTAAGGGTGAGTTCCCTCAGACTCGCAAGTCCCAAACCCCCGACTTGCAAAATCCCAAAATGGTTTAGCATCGTGAGGATTTGGTATTTCTGGGTATTTCTTGCGACTGGGGGCCATCCAAGGGTAGTGCCCCTTTGCACTCGTGAGTCCCAAAATCTAATTTCGTGGTAATCTCAAATCATGAAGGCCAGAGCAGATTCGGGCGCGCTTCGGTATTTTGGTGATTTGATACCTAAGGACGAAGTTCCTTGCACTCGCCGTAACCTCAATTTGCAGGAAATTCTAAAAATAGTATAGTGTATTGGTGTTTCGGAGTTTCACTGAAACCCAAAGCGGTGACCTCCTCCGCTCGCATATCACGAATCCCAAAGCATGAAACCCCTCGAAAAGGTATATGGACTAGAATTTATTTTTTCTGTTTCAAGACCCGAGATACCCTAAGGGTACATCCTTTTGTAATTTGCCAATCGCGGAAACCCCGGCATGAAACCCCAAAAATTTATAGTGTGACTAGAATTTATTGTTTCTGTGGTTTCAAAGACTGGTGATAATCAAGGGTAATATCCCTTGGTATCGCCAAATAAACTCAAGGCATGGTGAAACCCCGAAAGGTATAACGCGAATAGAATTTATTGGTTTCATGTTTCAACATCTCAGATATCTAGAGGCAAGTCTCTTGTAAATTTGTTAACCTCGAATCCCGAATTTAAACTCAAAATGGCATAAACATGTCTAGAGTTCTTGATGTTTCTGGTGCTTCACAATCTTTTGTGATACCTAAGGGTAAGATCCCTTGTAATCGCCAGTCATGAAACCCCAAAAAGGTATAGCATGACTAGAATTTATTGTTTTGGTGTTTTGGCACTTGGGATATCTAGAGGCAAGTTCCTTGTAATTGGCTACATTCCCCAACCTTCCGGCCTCATAAACCCCAAAATGGCATAGCGGTCTAGGAGTTTGGATTGTTTCGAGTTTTGGCACTGAAACCTAGATGCTAGACCTCCTCGGGTTTCCTCCTTTAGCTCTAAAATCCCTAATTTACAAAATCCTAAATGATAGAGCTGGATAGGTTATGATGTTCTCTGAGTTTCGTTCTCAGAGACTAGATTCAGGGTGGCGCTCACTCGGGTAACTCCTCGAGAGACTCAGGACTAGGTGGTTGTTCACTGTAATTGTTGGTGTGTGTCCGTGACACTCTATACCACCACTATAGTGCATTGGATTCACCTCCACTAATAATGAAAGTTATTATACAAAGTATATCACATGTAAATTATTCATTTTTCATTATGGTTAATGAGAATTCTTCCATTCTCTCTTGCTTCTTCTTCTCAATTTCTCTCAGAAATGTGTGTGGTATTTTCTAGCTAGATCTATTCTCGGTGGAAGGTTCAACACATTTACATGGTCTCAAATCCAACAGACTTCTAGGGAAAAGACACACAAAAACATATTTGCATGTACCGAAGATTGAAAACAACAAAAAAAAAAAAAAAAAAAAAAAGAATTCATTCTTACACCTTACAATTACTCTGCATGGAAGGAGAGAATAATCATGCATATCCTAACTAGAGGAATGTACAGGTTAACCATGAATGAGACAGAACCAACATCTTCCATAGAAAATCCAAGTATCTAAATCAATGGATGAAGCATCTTAACAATTTCAGGCCTCATCTCCGACTTCCTTTTTCACATATCTTCATGTAAAACTCCCCATAATGAAGCCCCGGACCACCTTGGAAGGCCTCTTTGAAATATGGATGAGATGAGGGGAAACATCCTCGAGGTGGAATTGCTCACATTAGATCCAAAAGCTTCGACAATCTCCCAAGATTTCTTTACAAAATACAAGGATTTACCGTCGCAACTCAAATCTTGCGTGGTTGATAAATCTGCTGCATGCAGAAACAAATGGTTTTCATCATTCTATCCAAATTTGGTCCTGAATTCTCAGTGTTCATATTCACATTCCATTAAGTTAAATTCTCCTCTAGAGCCACCTAGAATATGCCTTCTTTTGAGGAATTTAACTCCCCACACAAGAACAAGCCAAGCTCATCAACATGGGAAAATCAAAGGCTCAAAGTCGCATGCACTTACCGTGCAAGATGGAAGCCATCAATGTTATAAATCTATAGATAAATACAAAAGGAAATCTCATGCAATCCAAAGTTAGAAGGAAGGGTACTCAAAACCCTTCATTGATGCCCGATCCAAAGGTGGAAAAGGGAAGAAAAGGGAGAAATGCCATCACACAAAGGATTCCATCCAAAATACATGCATGCAAAAAATAGATCCGATGACTCAAATACTTCATTAAAACAACCATGGAGATCTTATCCCCAAGGGTGCCAAGAAGAAGAAGCCGTATGATCAATCCCAAGAAAGATAGTTCTAGACATGCCTTGATTTCACATCAACTCCTCTCTCGATGTTTTGATCAGAGATTTAGAGCATTGCATCACATGGTTTTGCCAAAAAGAATCTCATTCTTCATTGATGCATGCAAAGGTCCCCTCCCATTATGATGGGGACAACTCAAGGTGACCGCATTGAAGGAAGGATTGAACTTACCAACATAAGCTTCGAGAATGTGTTGCAATGCTCCCAAACTTTCTCATCAATCTTCTCTCCATGTATCAAAAATGTGACAAATTATGGCATCGAAAAGAAACTCATATTCACACCAAATTTAGTGGACATTTATGACATGCAAACCAATTCCAGGGTTGCTACTGGTAAGGTAAATCATCAATATAGATTGTATATATTTTCTAAATTTATTGCACCAGATTCTGCTTTATTAGCTTACCCATGTTGATGAAAGTAGTAGGATATGTCACGAAACATTTGGACATTTAAATTTCATATATATACAACAACTTAGCAAGAAAATATTGGTTGATGGTCTACCGAACATCCATTTCTCCAAAGGAATATGTGAGGGGTGTGTTCTTGAAAAACACCCTCAAGAGAAATTTGACAATGGAAAGACTCAGAGAGATTCCTCTCCTTTAGATCTGATCCATAGTGACCTCATGGCTCCTTTTCCCCATCCATCAATCAACAAAGCAAGGTTTGTTCTCATTTTTGTTGATGATTTCTCACGTTTCACATGGATTTAATTTCTCAAGAAAAAAAACTGAGGTCTTTCAACACCTCAAAGATTTCAAAGCCCTTGTTGAGACACAACCCGGAAAGAAAATCAAAGCCCTCTGAACTGATAATAAGGGAGATTGTGTCAGTCATGAGATCCAGAATATTTTTCATGAGGCAGGGATTCAATTGCAGCATACAATTCCCTATACTTCGCAACAAAACGAAGTTGTTGAGCGGAAAAACAGATCTCTAAAAGAGATGACATCTTGCATGCTACATGCAAAGTCACTACCACAGAGACTATGGGACAAATCACTTAATTGTGCAACCTACATCCAAAAAATATCTCCCCATAGATCCGTTAAGGATAAGAACCTCTATGAGGCTTGGAGCGGCCTCAAACCGGAAGTGACCCACTTTTGTATTTTCGGTTAATGTGCATGGGCCTAGATTTCCTATGAAAAGAAGAAGACACTTGATCCACAGAGAATTGAGTGTATTTTTGTTGTATACCCCGACAGTGTGAAGGGATACAAACTTATTGATCTTTCCTTAGACTGACTCATCATTGATCATAGTTTCCAATTCGAGGAAAGTGTCTTACATGTACCTCAATAGTTGCATGCAGACACCTTTATTCTTCCACCTGTCCTAAATGATGAACATGCACATGTCGACTCTTCTTCAGATGAGAGTTTTGATTCATAGGATTCATATGATCCAGATACAGAGTCATTAAAGTCAGATACAAAGTCAGTGCATCCAGACGTAGATGTAGAGCCACAATAGAGGCCCAAGTGGGACCAGACTACTCTTCAGGATGAAAGGGATCGTGTCGGTGATCCAGCCGACACAAGGAGGAATTGATATGATTTTGAGGAGCCTCCTATTGCACTCACTGCCACTTAACCATTTCCTTGCAAACATATTTTCTTGGTTTAGTCTTCATATCCACAGTCTTATGGCGAGGCTACTGGAAATCCCTTTTGGGAATACGCCATGCAGGAGGAGAAAAACTTGTTAGGTGCAGATGGGTCTACAGGACCAAGAACACAACGAATGGAAAGATTAGTAGATACAAATCCAGGCTTGTTGCCAAAGGCTTTCATTAGGGGCATGGATTTGACTATGATGAGACCTTTTCTCCAGTAGAAAAGATGGATTCCATATGTTTGGCACTTGCCATTGCGACATCCAAGGGATGGGAAGTCCATCAGATGGACATGAAGAATGCATTTCTTCATGGTGATCTCTCTAAGGAGATCTATATGGAGCATCCCCAGTGATTTATGCAAGATTCATCTGTGGTCTGTAGATTGAAGAAGTCTTTTTATGGCCTCCATCAGGCTCTGAGGGCATGGTATGCCAAGACGGAATCCTACCTGTTGTCATAGAATTTTTTACGTTGTAAATCAGCCATGAATGTCTACATGCTCTGGACGATTGATTCAATTCTACTCTTAGTTTTGTATGTTGATGATTTGTTGATCACTGGTTGCTCAACTTCAACAATTGTTGCAGTCAAGAGGATTCTACATGACAGGTTTTTGATAACGTACATGGGTCCGCTACAATTCTTCCTTGGACTCGAGATCATTCAGGATTCATCAAGCATTAAACTGTATTAGGTTAAGTATGCTCGAGATTTCCTCGAGAGATTTCACATGACATACTACAAGTCTACTATTGGCCCTTGGTCATGTATTAAGGAAGAAAGAAAAGGTTAATGAAAAATAAAGAAAAAAGTATGAAGTGCACAGAAGGCACACAAACCGAGGAGGGGTCGAAGTGGTTAAATAAGCAGAAAAGAAGGAGCGAAGTAAAGGAAAAGAAAGTTGTTAAAAGAGAATATCAAGGAAGGCAAAGAAGCAAGGAAAATAAATCATGGACAGGACATCAAGCGGAAGAAGACACCAATGGGTGCTTTGGAGCACCTCGCGGAGAAGAAGGAAGAACAGGTTGGTGAAGTCCTTAAAGTACAGGTTATGTGGACCTAGGGTTTTGGTACCTAGGGTTTTTGCACTTGGACTTCAGTCTAGGGTTTCTAAGAGTCATAGAAGGATACATAGAAGTCTAAGAAGATTTGAGAGGGGGTTGATGATGATAGAGATTAAGAGGTAAAAGTGCCAGGTCTAAAATAATTCTTGTATTTTTGGATCTTCAAAGGGGTGCGAAGATCTACCCTGCAGCTGGGTGTGTAGGGAGAGGAAATAAAGAGGGAAAGAGAGAAGGATATGCAACTGAGTGTGCAGATAGAACTGTGTATTTTCATCTACATTATCAATAAACATAGTTTTGTGGATGTAGCCCTAGGGAGACGGTGAACCACGTAAATCTTGTTGTTCTTTGTGGTTGATGCTGTGTTATTTTCTATCTGTTATATTATTATTATATTGTTGTTTTCCCTACTGAAGATAATAAATATAACTAACTTCCCAGAGTTAAGAATGATAGGGTTAAGAATCTCTAGGCTACCTTGCGTTGTTGTTCTAGAATCATCTTGTACTCCCTCTGGTTGTAGACACATATGTCTTGCAACCCCCCCTATTGCTACTTTAGGTGAGACTTCATCTACTTCGTAGGTGTTTCCGAAAGGGCCAGTAGTTAGGGTTTGTCGGTGCGCTGTTAGAGATAAACCCTGGGTCTGTCCCTGTGCCAAAAAAATGGTTCCGTTGTTGGGACTAGGATATTCTTGAGCGAATGTCAAGGTGGTTTCCATCAAATACATAGATTCAAAAGTGGATAGAAGAACAAGAAAGGGACTTCACCGAAGCTCTGAAAAAAGACCCTAGCATTAGTACAAAAGATTGGTTGGGAAGGTACATCTTTACTGATGTGCATGGGATTTTATTTGTAGGAGTTCACAAGGAGTTGTACGAATGGCTAGCCAGACTAGCAAACACTCAGTTTGAAATAAGATCTAGACCACATGTGGTTTAGACAATGACACTAATTAAGAAACTCAAGAGAGTCGATAATGTTGTGTCTAGAGTGGTGGATCTCTAGTTTGATAGCACTATTGGAGGGTACATTATTGAGTTTTCTATCAACAGAGTGGAATCATATAGTCAAGCAGAGAGGTATTTCTTCAAGGGACCTAGAGGGAAGTTTCTACACTTTTTGAAGCTGAATATTAAGATGCTATTGCATGAGAAGAATATATTGAAGATACAATAATCAATTGGATTTTTAAAGATAATGTTCAATAATTCAGATAGTGATAGTGACATAGAGGTTGGACACACGCGCAATGGGAGATCATTCAAAAAGGTTCCTCTTGCGAACCTGTTTAAGAAGATTTATGGGCCATTGGCACAAGACAAAGATTTCTACAGTGGAGAAGAAGCAGAGAGATCAGACGAAAATTATTCAGAGTTCGCAAGGGTAGAGGAAGTAGAAACCGAAGAACTTCACCGAGAAGAACCATAAACTTCAGGGACTGCACCTACTAGTGAAGTAAGTATTACTACTCCTCCATTTGTTTTAGCAGCATTAAGTAATCGGAGTAATCATAGCACTCAGAGTAATGTTACAAGCAATTTAGTACATACTCAGTCGAGAAACCAAGGAAGATCCATGGTAGATGAAATAAGGTTACCCATTTTCAGAGGAGATGGATTTGAGGATCTTGACCAGCACTGGTTGTTATGAGAATATATATGGAGAATTAAGCAAGTCACTGATGAAGTTGCTAAGGGAGCTCATTTTAGTACTACCTTGAGGGATCGTGCATTAAGATGGTATATGAAATTTGTTACAGGATATGTACAACCTAAACCGTTGAATGACATTAAGAATGCATTGAGTGCAGAGTTAAAGAAGCCTAAGTCGGATTCACAATGCATTAAAGAATTAAAGGAAATCAAGAAGAAGGTAAATGAACCTGTTTGGGATTTTGATCAGAAGCTTAAGACCTTGACATGCCATTTAAGTTTCAGATTCCAGATGAACAACATAAGGAATGGTTCATCGCAACCCTCCTACCACACATTAGAGTTCCTCTAATGAAACAGAAGTTTTCTTCGTGGGCTGAGGCACTAGAGATTTTCATGAAACTAGAAGCAGCCCCTGTAGGAGAATCCAATCCAGGTATGAGTCGGATTTTGAATCAATTAACTAGTTTATATTTACATGTTGAAGGCATGAAGAAAGATAAAGGAAAGGAGAAAATAGAAGACATCTAGTGTATCAAATGTAAAGAAGAGTGCCATGACAAAGAGCATTGTCCTTTATTTAATGAATACTTGGCCTCTGGAGCCCCTAACCCTTTGAAGCATGATACTTAACCATCATGTGAGGTATGTAGAACTAGACATCACCCGCGAATGTTATTATATGCATAAATACGTCCAGACACCCACCAATATTTATTGTACATTTTGCAAATTTGTGGGGAATGATGAGAAGGATTGTAGGGCTTACGACCTCACGCATGAAAGATCAAGGGATACATAAAGAATTCAAGGAGGATTACAACAAGAAGGGAATGCTATGCAATTAAATTCCCCAGGAAGATGAAACTTCAACCCTCATGGCAGTTTCAGAGGAAGAGAACAAGGAGGAGGCATGGGTCGAGTTTGAGGTAAAATTATTTTCTATAACTGCACCCAACTGGGTCATTTGGAAAGGGATTGTCAGAACCCTTGTACCACTTGCAACTACTGTAATTCGTTTGATCATGTCATTGAAGACTGTCAAGTATTGTTAGCTAAACTTTAGGAAAGACGAGGTGGAAACCAACAAGTCCAACTAATATCAGTTGAACCTCATGGTGAGAAACCCAAAGTTGTTGTTATCACTAGAGGAGGAATTGTCACGGGAGAATATAGGGTGACTCCAGGAAAAACTATAGATGGATCAGGGATCAGAAGAGCTTCAGAGAAGGTTCCATTGTTTGATCCAAGGAAAGAGAAGCATACTTTTGAAGAAGAAAGAAGAGAATTTGTAGGTGATCAGGCTTCTTCTAGGGCACAACCAGGAGTAAAGGAATGTGAAATGCCTCTGTAATTCGATCAATCTATCCCACTTAGGCAAGGAAAATAGGTAAGCAAGCTTTTGGACTTTTTGTACACTTGTATCAATCTGATTAAATATGAAAGAGTTGTGTAGGAACTGCAACACATGATAAGATAGTATGAAATTGGAAGAGTAGATCCTCTGCTAAGTAGAGTTGTGAATCAAGTATCTAGGAAAAGGAGGACAAGCAAGGAACTGTACCTTAGTGATCAGATTGGAGACTACGACGTGGACTATGTGGTCCTCGACTTGGGATCAAAAGTAAATTTTATGACGAAGCAGACTTGAGAACTGATGGGAAAACCTAAATTGATTTACTCTCCTATTTGGCTCAAGATGGCTAGCCAATAGGCGGTGAGCCCCTTTGGAAGACTAGAGTATGTCCCTGTGGACATCGACGGAGTGAGTACATTTGTAGACTTCAAAGTGATCGAGATTGTTGATGATAGTTGCCCCTATCCTGCGTTGTTGGGTATTGACTTGGATTTCAACAATTTGACTGTTGTTGATCTAAAAAAGAGAAGAATGACATTTGAAGGTGATGGCCTTAGGGTCATTGCACCTCTTCACCCTAATGAAGGTCGCAAATACACAGAACCTATAAGAGAATAAGACCATTCTTATGAGTTATAAAACATCTATAAACTGATAGCAGGATAACAAGATTATATTAATCCTACAACAGATGGAAATCTAAGTTGGCAAAGTGAAAGTGTAGGTTCATCAGATTCAAAAGAAGCATTGGAAATTTGGCAGAACAAAATGTATGAAGTCTCTACGTGGAGGTGTGCCAGATTGACCAAGGAAGTTCACTGGATTGGCACAGAATTAAGTAATATTCCTACATTTGATGGCTTGAATAATTTAGAGACATTTATAATTGAATTTGAAGGAATTGTACCAATACAACAGAGGTTGTTGGCACTAGACGCAGACTTGAAAGAAATGCTACCTAGATGATGGGAAGCTCACAAGAAGAACATCGCAGAATGGGTACAATGTTGCACCTTGTTGATAGTGCGCTTTTCAAACCAAGATGAAGGGTGCGAAGTTCAATACACAGGTCAGAGTTTTCCTAGGGACCATGTGCGAAGTTGTGAGGAAGCCTAGAGAAGTGTTCCTAAAGAAAAATGGGTACATAAGTTCATTAACACCTTAGATACTATGCCTATCAACTGGTATATTCAAGAAGAACTGTGATTAGCCACTAAAGATTGGTATGGTATGACCCAAAACTTTATAACTACATTCCTATTTGAAATTCAGTACCCCACAGTCAATCAGGCTTTACAAGTTGTAAGACAAAAGGTCTTTGAGGAAGTACCTAACCACCCTCTTGAACAAGAAGAAGATGAATGGACTACACCTCTTCAGAAGTTACAGGGTTTCTATAATATTATTGTTGATGAGGATGATGACCCTAGGAATGTGAACATTTCAGAAACTGAAGGACAAAGAGATATAGAAGAGCCAGGGATTGGATTACCTTTTGTTGGGAAACCTATTAAAATTAAGAAAGTTAACATTGGAACAGAGAAAACACCTAAGTTAGCAAATGTTGGAGACTATTGGGATGATGATACTATTAGTAAGATTACATAACTATTGCATGAGTATTAGGACATGTTTCCAACCAAGTTCACATACATGAAGGGCATTAAAGGGCCCATGGGAGAAATGAAGATCCCTTTGAAAGTAAATGCAAGACCTATCAAGCAGAGGCCTTACAAACTGAATCCCAAGTACAAGAAGAAAGTTAAGATTGAATTAGATAG
>SNQJ01S0093913.1:0-18536 GCA_010110895.2 Picea sitchensis | reverse complement strand
CTAGAGTGGTGGATCTCTAGTTTGATAGCACTATTGGAGGGTACATTATTGAGTTTTCTATCAACAGAGTGGAATCATATAGTCAAGCAGAGAGGTATTTCTTCAAGGGACCTAGAGGGAAGTTTCTACACTTTTTGAAGCTGAATATTAAGATGCTATTGCATGAGAAGAATATCTTGAAGATACAATAATCAATTGGATTTTTAAAGATAATGTTCAATAATTCAGACAGTGATAGTGACATAGAGGTTGGACACACGCGCAATGGGAGATCATTCAAAAAGGTTCCTCTTGCGAACCTGTTTAAGAAGATTTATGGGCCATTGGCACAAGACAAATATTTCTACAGTGGAGAAGAAGCAGATAGATCAGACGAAAATTATTCAGAGTTCGCAAGGGTAGAGGAAGTAGAAACCGAAGAACTTCACCGAGAAGAACCATAAACTTCAGGGACTGCACCTACTAGTGAAGTAAGTATTACTACTCCTCCATTTGTTTTAGCAGCATTAAGTAATCGGAGTAATCATAGCACTCAGAGTAATGTTACAAGCAATTTAGTACATACTCAGTCGAGAAACCAAGGAAGATCCATGGTAGATGAAATAAGGTTACCCATTTTCAGAGGAGATGGATTTGAGGATCTTGACCAGCACTGGTTGTTATGAGAATATATATGGAGAATTAAGCAAGTCACTGATGAAGTTGCTAAGGGAGCTCATTTTAGTACTACCTTGAGGGATCGTGCATTAAGATGGTATATGAAATTTGTTACAGGATATGTACAACCTAAACCGTTGAATGACATTAAGAATGCATTGAGTGCAGAGTTAAAGAAGCCTAAGTCGGATTCACAATGCATTAAAGAATTAAAGGAAATCAAGAAGAAGGTAAATGAACCTGTTTGGGATTTTGATCAGAAGCTTAAGACCTTGACATGCCATTTAAGTTTCAGATTCCAGATGAACAACATAAGGAATGGTTCATCGCAACCCTCCTACCACACATTAGAGTTCCTCTAATGAAACAGAAGTTTTCTTCGTGGGCTGAGGCACTAGAGATTTTCATGAAACTAGAAGCAGCCCCTGTAGGAGAATCCAATCCAGGTATGAGTCGGATTTTGAATCAATTAACTAGTTTATATTTACATGTTGAAGGCATGAAGAAAGATAAAGGAAAGGAGAAAATAGAAGACATCTAGTGTATCAAATGTAAAGAAGAGTGCCATGACAAAGAGCATTGTCCTTTATTTAATGAATACTTGGCCTCTGGAGCCCCTAACCCTTTGAAGCATGATACTTAACCATCATGTGAGGTATGTAGAACTAGACATCACCCGCGAATGTTATTATATGCATAAATACGTCCAGACACCCACCAATATTTATTGTACATTTTGCAAATTTGTGGGGAATGATGAGAAGGATTGTAGGGCTTACGACCTCACGCATGAAAGATCAAGGGATACATAAAGAATTCAAGGAGGATTACAACAAGAAGGGAATGCTATGCAATTAAATTCCCCAGGAAGATGAAACTTCAACCCTCATGGCAGTTTCAGAGGAAGAGAACAAGGAGGAGGCATGGGTCGAGTTTGAGGTAAAATTATTTTCTATAACTGCACCCAACTGGGTCATTTGGAAAGGGATTGTCAGAACCCTTGTACCACTTGCAACTACTGTAATTCGTTTGATCATGTCATTGAAGACTGTCAAGTATTGTTAGCTAAACTTTAGGAAAGACGAGGTGGAAACCAACAAGTCCAACTAATATCAGTTGAACCTCATGGTGAGAAACCCAAAGTTGTTGTTATCACTAGAGGAGGAATTGTCACGGGAGAATATAGGGTGACTCCAGGAAAAACTATAGATGGATCAGGGATCAGAAGAGCTTCAGAGAAGGTTCCATTGTTTGATCCAAGGAAAGAGAAGCATACTTTTGAAGAAGAAAGAAGAGAATTTGTAGGTGATCAGGCTTCTTCTAGGGCACAACCAGGAGTAAAGGAATGTGAAATGCCTCTGTAATTCGATCAATCTATCCCACTTAGGCAAGGAAAATAGGTAAGCAAGCTTTTGGACTTTTTGTACACTTGTATCAATCTGATTAAATATGAAAGAGTTGTGTAGGAACTGCAACACATGATAAGATAGTATGAAATTGGAAGAGTAGATCCTCTGCTAAGTAGAGTTGTGAATCAAGTATCTAGGAAAAGGAGGACAAGCAAGGAACTGTACCTTAGTGATCAGATTGGAGACTACGACGTGGACTATGTGGTCCTCGACTTGGGATCAAAAGTAAATTTTATGACGAAGCAGACTTGAGAACTGATGGGAAAACCTAAATTGATTTACTCTCCTATTTGGCTCAAGATGTCTAGCCAATAGGTGGTGAGCCCCTTTGGAAGACTAGAGTATGTCGTTGTGGACATCGACGGAGTGAGTACATTTGTAGACTTCGAAGTGATCGAGATTGTTGATGATAGTTGCCCCTATCCTGCGTTGTTGGGTATTGACTTGGATTTCAACAATTTGACTGTTGTTGATCTAAAAAAGAGAAGAATGACATTTGAAGGTGATGGCCTTAGGGTCATTGCACCTCTTCACCCTAATGAAGGTCGCAAATACACAGAACCTATAAGAGAATAAGACCATTCTTATGAGTTATAAAACATCTATAAACTGATAGCAGGATAACAAGATTATATTAATCCTACAACAGATGGAAATCTAAGTTGGCAAAGTGAAAGTGTAGGTTCATCAGATTCAAAAGAAGCATTGGAAATTTGGCAGAACAAAATGTATGAAGTCTCTACGTGGAGGTGTGCCAGATTGACCAAGGAAGTTCACTGGATTGGCACAGAATTAAGTAATATTCCTACATTTGATGGCTTGAATAATTTAGAGACATTTATAATTGAATTTGAAGGAATTGTACCAATACAACAGAGGTTGTTGGCACTAGACGCAGACTTGAAAGAAATGCTACCTAGATGATGGGAAGCTCACAAGAAGAACATCGCAGAATGGGTACAATGTTGCACCTTGTTGATAGTGCGCTTTTCAAACCAAGATGAAGGGTGCGAAGTTCAATACACAGGTCAGAGTTTTCCTAGGGACCATGTGCGAAGTTGTGAGGAAGCCTAGAGAAGTGTTCCTAAAGAAAAATGGGTACATAAGTTCATTAACACCTTAGATACTATGCCTATCAACTGGTATATTCAAGAAGAACTGTGATTAGCCACTAAAGATTGGTATGGTATGACCCAAAACTTTATAACTACATTCCTATTTGAAATTCAGTACCCCACAGTCAATCAGGCTTTACAAGTTGTAAGACAAAAGGTCTTTGAGGAAGTACCTAACCACCCTCTTGAACAAGAAGAAGATGAATGGACTACACCTCTTCAGAAGTTACAGGGTTTCTATAATATTATTGTTGATGAGGATGATGACCTTAGGAATGTGAACATTTCAGAAACTGAAGGACAAAGAGATATAGAAGAGCCAGGGATTGGATTACCTTTTGTTGGGAAACCTATTAAAATTAAGAAAGTTAACATTGGAACAGAGAAAACACCTAAGTTAGCAAATGTTGGAGACTATTGGGATGATGATACTATTAGTAAGATTACATAACTATTGCATGAGTATTAGGACATGTTTCCAACCAAGTTC
Source organism: Picea sitchensis (assembly GCA_010110895.2). Classification (NCBI taxonomy): domain Eukaryota; kingdom Viridiplantae; phylum Streptophyta; class Pinopsida; order Pinales; family Pinaceae; genus Picea; species Picea sitchensis. Next base: position 14,865 of record SNQJ01S0093913.1, on the reverse strand, counting down.
ACATACATGAAGGGCATTAAAGGGCCCATGGGAGAAATGAAGATCCCTTTGAAAGTAAATGCAAGACCTATCAAGCAGAGGCCTTACAAACTGAATCCCAAGTACAAGAAGAAAGTTAAGATTGAATTAGATAGGATGTTGGAAGGATGAATCATAGAACCAGTTGAAGAATATGAATGGATACGCCTTATGGTGGTCCAAGATAAGAAGTCAGGAGAAATTGGAATTTGTGTAGATCTAAGGAAAATGAATGATGCATGTTTACATGATCCATTTCCTACACCTTTTACTGACGAAGTCCTAGATAATGTAGGAGGACGAGAAGTTTATTCATTCACAAATGGATTTGCAGGCTATCACCAAATTAGAATTGCTAAGGAGGACAGACATAAGACTAAATTTGCAACAGAATGAGGCTCTTTTCAGTACACTGTGATGCCTTTTTGTTTAAAGAACGCACCAACCATATTTTGCAGGGTGGTGGTCGAAGCTTTTAAGGAATTTTTACATAAGTTTTTGGAGGCATACTTTGAGGACTGGACTATTTTTAGTCTACTGAAAGATCATATTGAATGTTTGAGATTAATGTTAGATAAGTGCAGGCAATGTCAAATTGCCTTGAACTTGAAGAAGTGTATTTTCTTTTCACCTTTTGGAGAGTTGTTAGGACATATTGTGTGTAAGCAGGGGTTGTTGGTAGATCCTTCCAATATTTCTATCATTGTTGATCTACCTCCTCCTACTCTGGTTAGATAGTTTCACACTCCATTGGGACACACTAGATATTATAGAAAATTTATTAAGGGTTACACACAGATAACAACACTTATGGAAAAGCTATTAAAGAAGGATAGTAAATTTCAATGGACAGAAGAATGCCAACAAAGATTTGACACACTAAAGCAGAAAATGGTCACTGAGCCTATTTTGGTTTTCCCATATTAGAGTAAGGAATTTAATGTTCATGTTGATGCTTCATCCATTGCATTAGGATCATTTTTGGCACCGCCAGGTGCAAGAGATATTGACCACCATATAGTATTTTCTAGCAAGAAGCTTTCTACATATGAAATGAATTATACTACCACTGAAAGGGAAGGCTTAGCTATGGTATATGTGTTGTAGAAGTTTAGACACTACTTGTTGGGAGGACATTTTAAGATGTTTACTGGTCATTCTGCATTGAAGTACTTAGTCAACAAGCCAGTGTTGGGGGGGAGAATATGCATATGGCTACTATTATTCCAGGAGTATGACTTTGAGATCGTGGTCAAGCCAGGAATAATGAATAAGGGACCTGACCACTTATCCAGGTTAGAACATGGAGATGAACCTACCAGCTTAGATGATACACTACCATATGCATAGTTTTTGGCCATCAAAAAATTCAAGTGATGCTTTGTAGAGATAGTCTAGTTCACGTCCCACGAAATTTCAGCGAGTATATAATTATTGAATAAACAATTGGTAGTCCACATTGCAGATTTTCAACTTATATTTGGATAGTTATATAAGATGGGACCAAATGAGATCTTAAAAAGATGTGTTATGGAGTCTAAAAGACCATTGATCCTTGTAGAAGCACATGAAGGCATCGCGGAGGACATTATCTTGAGGAAAAGAAACAGCATTAGAAGGTTCGAGCTAGCCCATGGTGGCCCACTTTACACACAAGGATGCTAAGAAATACTATAGAGCCTACGATGTGTGTCAAAGAGTAGGGAAGACTTTTAGAAGGGATGAGATTCCTTTATCACATCAAATAACTATACATGAATTTGAGAAATGGGTTATTGACCTTGTGGGACCTATCAAACCACCAACAAAGTGCACATGATCTTGATACATTATCACTGCTACAAAGTATTTGAATAGATGGGAAAAAATAGCACTGTTCATAGACTGTAGCATGAAGACTACTGCGTGATTTCTATTTGAGAATATTGTGACAAGGTTTGGATGCCCAAAAAATACTTATGAGCGATCAAGTCACACACTTCATCAACAAAACTATTAAAGCCTTGACTCAAGAGTTAGAAGTTCACCATCAAAAGAGCATGCCCTACCACCCTGGTAGATAGTACGGTCAAAGCTTTCAATAATATTACATGGGAACTAATGCTGCTAGGGTGCGGTGTTAACAAGATGTTAAGGATTTTAGAATTATGATGTGTTATCAAACTGCACAAAGCTAACAACAAAAGTCCCCTTCAAGAAGTTAGTTTATGGCTTTTAGGCGGTAGTACCTATGGAATACGGTTCTAGTTTAAGTACAACATTCACAGTATGGATGACAGGCAGGTAATTTCAAGACAAGCTCACGTAGTTGATGGAACTAGAGGAAGGCAGGGTTCATTGCAAGATTTCATTAGCAGATATAGAAAGAGCGAGAAAATTCTTACCATGGCCGGACATGTCGAGAAAGAATTCAAACAAGGAGATTTGGTACTTTTATATGACAACAAGTTCATGAAGCATCGAGAGAAGTTCAGAGCACATTGGCTTGGACCATTTGAGGTTTTCGTTTGGTCACAGAAGGAGGTGTTGTGCAGTTGAGGACTCTTAATGGAGAATGGAAGGATGGTTTAGTGAATGGGAATCAGTTGATTTATTGTGACAGGTTTACTCCTGAATCTCCAATAAAAGCAAAGGAAAGGTTCTGGGTACCGGGTGTAGTTGGTGGGTACCAAACACAAAATACAATCTACACGATGGGGAGGACAAGTAGTCGCGCTCCACCTTGATCTGGGTGGTATCTGAAGGTTCAACCCTATGGTGACTGGGCGAGTCACATGTGAATGTTGGGGACTTGTTGGCCCTTGAGATTAAATGTGTGGGAAAATAAAAGTTTAAAGAGTAAAAATAATAAGAATAGAAATTATGAGATTATTCATAGGAAGGCACACAAACCGAGGAATGTTTGAAGTGGTTAAAGAAGAAAAAGAAGGAAAAGTAAAGGCAAAACAAGGTTTAAGAGAGGGATCAAGGAAGATGGTGTGGATGGGACAACAAGCGAGAAGACATAGCAGATGCTTTGGAGCCCTACGCATGAAGGAAGGAAAAATAGGTTGGCAAAGTCCTTAAAGTATGGGTTATGTGGACCTAGAGTTTTGCTTTGGACTTCGGTCTAGGGTTTTTAAGAGTCATAGAAGGATAAATAAAAGTCTAAGAAGAGTTGAGAGGGGGTTGATGTTGATATAAATATATTAAGAGGTAAAAGTGCTAGGTATAAAAGAATTCTTGTATTTTGGATCTTAAGTTGGGTCTTGTGAGGAGGAAAGAGGATTTGCGGTGAGTGTACAAATGCGGCATATATTTTGATCTACATTATCAATAAACACAATTCTGTGCATGTAGCTGGGAGAGGGTGGTCCACACAAATCTTGTTGTTGTTCTTTGTGGTTGATGTTGTGTTATTGCTATATGTTATCATTATTATATTGTTGTTTCGAAGATAAAATATAACTAACTTGGCGAGGAGTTAAACATAATGGGGTTAAGAGCTGGAGCTACTGCCCATTGTTATTGTTCAGTCTCATCTTGCACTCCCTGCAGTTTGGCAGCTTGTTCCGCAACCCCCCAATGCTGCCGGGTGAGACTTCATATATACAGAGGTGTTCGCTAAAGGGACAATAGTTGGGAGTTTGTTGATTAGTGATGGAAAGCTAAACCACAGGTCTTCCCCCTTTCAACATTTCACGAATCCCTTTCCTCGGAGTTAAAACTTGGAATGGTGGGGACACTCAGCAGTTGACAACACTTGTAAAGAGACATCTAGTGGAGCTTATTGTATCTCACACCTCTAAACCATACCTCTCCTATGAAGTTGGCGTTGTTTCGAGGTTCATCACGGGTACATGAGATACATTGGAAGGATACACTTTGCAACCTTCGATACTGCGGAGCACCATCACCTTTGGGATTCATTATGCAATAGGCTCTACATTAGATCTCATCAGGTTCATTGATTTTGATTAGGTTGATGACTAACAGCGATCACAAGCCCATCACAGTTTACTCACCAGGTCATGGTTCCAAGCCCTATCTGTTGGTTGAGCAAGAAGCATGATGTTATTTCTCTTTCTTCATCCAAGGAAAGGGAGGTACATAGAGGTAGTTAACATAACCATTGAGCTATGTGGCTATAGCATTTTCTCACTAAGTTGGGCATTTTAGTTTCATGGGTCAATGCTCTACGAATTGTGACAACTAGAACCTCTAAAAGTTTTAAGTCCATTTTAAGGCGGCCGGACGAAGCATAGAGATCCCATGAACTATATCGAGACTTACTTGGTACACGAGGAGATCATCGACCTACAGTTAGCCCTTCAACGAGAACCTCGGTCTTATCTTCAACAATACCTTCGAGCATAAGTTCCATTCTCTGAGGAAGTCATCTTGGAGTGAGGGACATAGTTTCCTAACTTTCTTGTAGTTCTTATTTTTACATACATTGTGCCTTGAGGGTGGGATTTTCCCATGAGGTTTCTCATTTTCCTCGCTTTATTTCAATGTATCTTTTGTATTTGGGTGCTAACATGGTCTGTGGGACATTCTTCTATTTTCACCATGGCATTATTTGAGGGGGTGTTGAGTTACTTCACACACACCTAGGACTATTTTGCTAGGATGTTTTCCCTATGTTTATTAGTTTGTATTTAGTCTCCTAAAGTTTAGGAGAATATTCCTCTGGAGAATATTCTTATGAGTTTCACCGGTTGCAGCTAGTTGAATTTAGTCCTAGATGTTGCATTGGTTTTGTCTTACCATACAACATTGGGATCATCACCAGATAATGGACATTTAGCGGTATTATCACTAGAATAGTGCATTACCCATGATTCCCTAATCTCTTCCTCACTTGATCTGTTTGATTCATGGCGAAGGCCGATAGACTAGTTAACTTCGACTAAGTTTGCAGTTCACTCCATACTAGACTAGGTGGCATTTCACTCCCACTTAATTGTTGGAGGTATGCAATCATATGCATACACACCACAACTATGGTGCATTGTATTCACCTCTGGTGTGCATTTGTTGAGTTATACATATTATATCATGTGTAAATTATTAATTTTTTTCATTACAATTATTGAGGGAATTCTTTTATCTCTTGATTCTTCTTTCTCAATTTCTCTCTGCAAATGTGTGGTATTTCTAGCTAGATATGTATGGCGGGTCAACACATTTACCTGGTGTCAGAGCCGATGGACTTCTAAGAGAAAAACTACACACCAATTATTTATTTATGCGGTGCAAGGTGAAGACAATGGAAAAGTGGAATTCCCAAAAGAATTCATTGTTACACCTTACAATTAATTTTCATGGAAGGAGAGAATAATCGTGCATCTCTGAACAAAAGAATTGTACAGGTTAACCTTGAATCTAGACAAAAAACCGACATCAACCATAGAAAAATCCAAGTATCATCCATCTGATGTAGCATTTGAGCATAATTCTGGAAGTCTCATTTCTCACGATCTCCTTTTTCACATATCTTCTGTAAAACCCCAATGAAGCCTAAACCACCTTGGAATGGATCTTTGGAAAATAGGTTGAGATGAGGGGACATCTTTCGAGGTGTAATTTCTCACATTGGATCCAAAATCTTAGACAATCTCAATATTTCTTTACAAAATACAAGGATTTGCTGTCGCCAACTCAAAGCTTGCGGGTTGATAAATATAAGAATGAGAAACAAATAGTTCCGCACCATTCTCTCCAAACTTAGTGTAATTCTCCATGTTTTTATCCACATTCCATTAATTCAAATTCACATCTGGATCCACCTGGAATATGCCTTCTGCCGAGGAATTTATCGAATACCCGACATGAGAGAAAGTGAAGCTCATCAACATGAGAAAAATCAAAGACCCAAAGGCACATGAACTTACTATGCAAGATGTAATCCATCAATAACATAAATCTAAAGATAAATACAAAGGAAATCTCATGCAAATCAAAGAGGAGGAATTGCTCAAAACCCTTCACCCGTGCTTATCTGATCCAAAGGTGGAAAGGGGAAGAAAGGGAGAAATGCACATCTTGTCACAAAGGATTCCATCCCTGTTAATCTGCATGCATGCAAAAATAGATCTAATGACTCAAATGCTTCAACAAAACAAACTTGGATATCACATCCACGAGGGTGCAAAGATGGAAAAGCCAGTCAGTCAAGAAAGGAAATTCTAGACATGCCTTGATTCCCGAACCCGACTCCCTCTCTCGTTAGCGGATTGTAGATTCCTTGAGCATCACATCACATGTTTGCCACACAAAATCAATCTATTCTTCATTGGATGAAGGTCCTCCTATTCTGATGGGGGACAACTCCATTCGGAGGTCGACAAAGAAGATTAGACACTCACCAATGGAAGCTTTGATAATGTTTTGCACGTTCCCAAACTTTCCGTCAATCTTCTCTCCATGTATCCAATGGGGATTAGACGCCGAAAAATAAAGTCATGTTCGCACCAAATTCATTAGACATCATATGACATGAAACCAATGATTCGGGGTTGCTGGGTGAGGTAAATCTTCAATCTAGATTGTATGCATTTTATGAATTCATTGAACCAGATTCTACTTTGAAAGTAACACCATGCCGATGGGATGTGACATGAAAGGTTAGAACATTTCAATTTCATACATATATGCAACATCTTAACTGAAAATATTATTGGTTTATGGTCTGCTAGACATCCATTTCTAAAGGAATTTGGGGATGTATTCTTGGAAAACTACCCTCAAGAGAAGTTGACAAAGGAGAGGAACTCGAGGAGAGATTCCTCTTCTTTAGATCCGATCCATAGTGACATCATGGGTCCTTTTCATCCATCAATCGGGAAAAACAATGTTTGTTCTCATTTTATGATTTCTCCACGTTTCACATGGATTTACTTTCTCAAGAAAAATATGAGGGTTTTCAACACCTCAAAGATTTCAAAGCTTGTTGAAGGACATAGTCTAGAAAGAAAGTCCTCAAGCTGACTAATGGGGAGAGTATGTCAATCGAGTATTCAAAATGGTTTTTCATGAAGGCGAGGGATTCGTTGACATCTGGTTCCTATATACGTAGCAAAGCGAGGAGTTGGTGGTGACGAGATCTCAAAGGGTAGCATCTTGCATGCTGTGCAAAGTCACCACCACGGAGACTATGGGCCAAAACACTTAATTTTGCAACCTACATCCAAAACATATCTCCCATAGATCTATCAAGGATAAAAAACCCTATGAGGCTTGGAGACTGACATCAAGTGAAGTGACCCTTTAAGTATTTTCAGTTCATGTGCCGCGGGACCCGATTCCCTATGTGAAGAGGAAGACACTTGATCCACCGGAAATAGCGGTGTTGTATTTTTTGTGGGATATCCAGACGGTGTGAAGGGATATAGACTTATTGATCTTTCCTTAGACGTCATCGCTAGTGTAGTTTCCAATTCGAGGAAGTGTCTTTCATGTACCTCAATAGCTACATGTAGACACATTTATTCTTCCACATGCGAGGATGATGAGCATGCACATGTCAACTCTTCTTTAGAAGATAGTTCTGATTGATTTAGATCTGAGTTAGTGTAACATCACCGATCCCCAACATCCAATTGGGCTATGCCATGTAAAAAATTTAGAACTGTATGAAAATTAAATAATATACACACATAAACTCTTGAGGAACTTTATATATAAAACTTAAAACAGAAAAAGACATTATGTAAATGATAGGAAAAAGGATTCATATGGAAATGACAATAAACATATACATGTAGCATAGACATGAAATGCCATAAATATAACACATAAATAAATATGTCACGACATATAAATTAACACACAATTGACACTTATCTTGCTAAGAATACCACCAACTTCATGCAGTTCTTCCACGAACCTCCCAATCTTATACCACCTTTGGTCATTGGTCTGATGGTGGGTCACCCTTGAGATGGGGATAAACTCCACCCATGTAAAGAGATTCCTAACTAGGATGATGTATCTCGAACAATGGGAAAGACCTCGTCACATGTGCCAACTCAAACTAACGACCCTCGGTCCCTTATTTCCAACATGCATTTCCCACCCCATGAGATAAGCCCCATCTTTGCTCAATAGTCCCTGTTGCTTCCTTTTCGGGCTTCAACAACGGGCAGGATAGGAAGTCTCAGAGCCACAATGGTTATGGTTTAGCACCTTCAAAGGAAATCAATTCCCAACAATTCTCACCTAGAAATTTCTCCAGGGCGACAACCCGCCTCTTTGGTATCCACCGGGCGACAACCCACTTCTTCGGTCAACTCCCAAACTAACCGGTACAAAAAAATAGGTATGGGTACGAATCACAGGGTTAGGATATAATTATTGAGAAGATTTGGAGGATATTTGAATGAGTGAGTGCATGATCATGGAATGCTTGGCTGAATGAATGATCATAAAATGAACTAAGTCCAAACTATGTATTAAATGTTTCCAGCTTGACACTTGTCATGTTGGGATCTAATTGACCCTTGTCCCCATCCTTAGAACTTAAGGATAAAATAATTTACATCACTTTTATACTTTGGAATATTAATATAATATTCTTTTTGTCTTAAGCTCTAACCTTTTCCTTATCTTTTAGCTACTTTCTAACTAATTGGTTTTGGTCCCCATGCTCTTTTATCATGTTCGATGCAGTGCATCGATGTATTTTATATTAGTTATGAGACATATACAAAATAGGCTCACTAGCCTTTAAAGATAAAATCTTAAATTTGTTTCGTGATATCACAGGATATTGCACAATTCATCATTTCTAGTCTGTGATTACAATATGCTTACTATACCATTGAAGGTGCATACAAAATTATATCAAAGCGGATCACCGACAATTACATTTCCATTTACAATGGGAGTTCGTCATAGGATATTACGATCGATGGGTGAGGATACAAAGTGAAGTGCATCAAATGGAATGTAGAACACAGTGAGAACCCAAAGTGGGCCCGGAACTACTCTTCATAATGTAGGGATCTTGTTGGTGATCCAAACAATACTAGGATGACTCGATTTGATTTAGAGGATCCTTCTCCTATTGCACTTACTGTCACTGAACCATTTCCTTTTAGGCATATTTTCTTGGTTCAGATCCACAGTCTTATGGAAATTTCTTTGGAAATCCCAACAGGAATCTCCATGTGAGTACAATTCCCCTCCCTCGAGAACAGTTGTTGGAAGATTGGTTGTTGTCATTGATGTAAACCCTAGTCATGGGTTTTGGACATAAGATTGATAAAGGTATTTGGACATGAAGGACAATGCACATGCATATACAATACCCATGAATGGATAGTATACATCATGTTGTTTCCATTGGTATGTGCCACATCCGTGGATCCTCATGGTTGAGGAGGAAATGAATTTTTGAAGATGACAAAGTGAATTGAGAAGGAGGCACATGTAGGTCTCGAAGATAATTAAAGAAAAGAATTACACAAAATGAGAGAAAGTGTCGGGAGGCCTAATGTTAAAATTAAGTGACTTAAATGGTATAAATAAACATCATTATACATTCCTTTTGATATAAGTCGAATTTGAAAGGAAACAAAAAGTAAAGAGGCCAGATTTCCAAGGGAGGGATGAAGTCTTTTGGTGATGTGTGTTCTAAAGGTATGTTATTTTCAGGTCATCTTACCATTTTTGTTATAAGTTTTTTTTCTAGAACAATTCAGATGGTTAAATCACTATATGGTTATTGAGAATACATATCAAGGTACCTCTAGTAAAAATTCAGCTCTTGATTCGCTATAATTATGGAGATACACTGTGGAAGATGGGGTTTGTGACCAGTCACGAGCTTTGATCCAATAAACATGTGTTCGGGTAAGTCATAACTTCTTCATCAAGAATCTAAATGATGTGGGACAATAAAATTTCATTGGAAATATGTAAGTATGGACTTTAGTTTTGTGTGTCTGAGTTTTAGAATAGGATGGTAAATATTGGTAGCCGAGGGGGCATTGGCCTGGCCGGTCTCTTGAATAGACGAGGAATTGAATAAAGTCTACCATTCTTTCTATAGCATTTTGCAGGGGAGGATTCAAGGAGTGAAACCTGGAGAATTTTCATAAAATACATTGAGTAATATTATCTATAGGGTCAGATTACTCCAAGAATTGAAGTAGTCAGGGGGAAGCATTATAGGGTTCTATGTGATGATTGGTTGATGGTGATGATTTAATGTAAAAGTTTTATTATCTCTCATATATTATTGGGTGGAAGGAAGGGGCAAGGATGGAGAGTTCAAATCTCTCTTGATATTGGAGGATTGTATCTTCCTCTTGAGGTTTTATCCCTCCCTTTACATTTGGAAAGGCTGTAGCTACCTTTGGAGGTCATTACTTCCTTGAACAATAACTATTGATTATTTCTCCTTATATTGTGCATGGTGTATTGTAGTGTATTGAATTGTAACTCTTATACTATTGTTCATTTCTCATTGGATATAGTTGAATGGTTTTAAAGTATAAGTTGAAAAAGGTTTTAAAATTATACTTGATACCGATTCACCCCCTCTCGATATCAACGGGGATCACGGTTCCCCTTCCCTCTAGAAAGAAACTTTGATGCGATAGAGATGGGTCTGGGACCAAAGCGAGAATGTAAAGATGCTTTAGATACAAATCCAAGCTTGTTTGCAAACTCTTTAAGTAGGTGCATGGCATTGACTATGATGAGACCTTCTCTCGAATAGTGAAGATGGATTATGGGTTGGCACTTTCCATTGTGGAAGACAAGGGATGGGAAGTCCTTCAAATGGACGTGAAAAGAATGCATTTCTTCCCGCGGTGATCTCTTTATTGGAGATCTATGGAGAAGCCGAGGGGAGTTTATCACGGGATTCATCTGGAGTCACATTGAAGAACTCTCTTTATATGGCCTCAAAGCGATCGAGGGCATATGAAAGAGTATGCAAGGCGGACTCTACCCATTGTCATAGAACTTTGTACATTGTAAATCAGACCCAAAATTCTACACATGCTTTCGGGCGGTGATTCACTTTTATAAGTTAAGTATGTTGATGATTTGCTAATCAGCGGTTTAACAATTCAACGATTGTTGAAGTCAAGAAGATTCTACATGACAGGGTTTTGATGACATGCATGGGTCTAGCTACACTAATACATGGACTCAAGATCAATCGGGGATGCATTAAGCATCAAAGCGTCCTGATCCAAATTATTACTTTCGATATCTCCTTGAGAATTTCCACATGACAAGCGCAAGTATTCTTCGAATCCTTTCTTATCAAGAGTTAAACTTGAGGATGGTAAGGACACTCCAGTTGAAAACACACTTACTCTGAGACATCTGGTGGGGAACATGACCCATCTCACACACTCTAGATCATACCTCTCTTATGCAGTTGGTGTAGTTTCCATGTTCATGCAGGAACTACATGAGCTACATTGGAAGGCTACAAAGTGTATCCTTCGATAGTTACAGGGAACCATCACCTTTGAGATTCATTATGCAAAGACTCTACATTAGATCTCATGTTTCAACGATTCTAATTGGGTTAGCAGATAACATTGATTGCAAGTCCATATTTGGTTACTCACTCGATCTTGGTTTTGGGCCTATCTGAATTGAGTAAAGGCGAGCATCTAACCTTTCTTCCCATTGAGGCGAGGTACATGGGGAATGATTAAGATAACGATTCAGGCTATGTGGCTGCAACATTTTCTCATTGATTTGGGCATTGAGTTTCATCGATCGATTGTCATCACGGTGTGACAACCAAAGCACTTTGAAGTTAGAGAATCAATTAAGGATGTGGACAAAAGCACATCGAGATCCACATGCACTACATTTGGGACTTAGTACCCGAGGGGATCATCAACTTACAGATATGTCCTTCAGCATAAATAAGCGATGAAATATCTTCACCAAGACCCACGAAGTTTACGTTCTACTGCGGGGGTCAAATGTGGAGTGAAGGAAGCAGTTTCCTAGCTGTATTTCTTCTTTACATTGTACCTTGAGGGGGATTTTTCCCATGAAGTTATCCTCTTTGCTCACTTTATTTCAATGCATCTTTTTGTATTTGGGTACCCTGGCATGGCGCTCATTGCGGGATCTATTCTTTATTTCACCATAGTGATGTTGAAGTGTTGGAGTTACTTCACACACACCTAGGATTATTTTTCCTAAGGTTTTCCTATGTTTATTAATTTTCGGTCTCCTAAAGGTTTGGGGAGGAATATTCTCTTTAGTTTTCTTCCAGTTTGACTAGTTGGGTTGAGTCTAGATGTTGCATTGGTTTTGTTGTTGGATTCTTGGGTGGGTGAATCAGCCAATGGCGCCAATTATAATCATTTTTATCCAAATAATCCAAGTGTTATATCAATATAAAATTATTATCAATAATGAGCAATAAAAATGAACAATCACACACATACACAATACTAGTGTTTCACATTGGAAAACCAAATCGGGACAAAACCATGGAATGTTTTTTCTTATATGTCTTGAGAATTACATTCATTGGAAGCACCAACTTCCTTTTTTTTCGGTACCCAGCTGGAGAAACCAACCCTAGTTTCTCGGACTTACAGCTGGGGAAGCTCAAACTCCCCAATTCTCGGCTACAACCCGGGAAGGAGGCTACAACCCCCGTGTTCTCCGGCTACAATAGGAAGGTGGCTAAAACCACATGTTCTTTCCGTCCAACCACCTTGAAGTAGAAGTCAGAATGATGGAACCACTCTCACACTATCAGCGTGAGATATACCATTGTAAACAAGTACCAATAAACCTAAAACATGCATCAGCCAGCATCCAGCACTACTCAATGTGTAATCCAACCTGTACCATAAAAAAGTGCATCCAACCATGCGCCAACACAGTACCAAACAACACAGCCAATCGGCACGTAGCATATGATTAAGCCACCAACTACGCAAACAACATGCTTGAAATCAGCACAGCATAAAAGATATGTCCAACCATGTAAAAGTATGTACCAATCATGTGTCAACTACTCATCAACTATGACTCATCGATATGTACCAACATCATCAACTATACACCTCATGTATGTGCCAACTCATTAACTACTTGTCTCAACCATGTACCCAACAATACTTGCTTAACCAAAATCCTCATCAATTTCCAGCATCAAATCTGATTTAGCTCTGTAATAGATCAATTTCATCATCCAAATATGATTTGTAACTCTGTAATAGACCTGGTGTATATGATCACATACCTGCAAACCTTCCTTAACTTTAACAACAAGAGACTAGCATTTCCATCAAACTTTTATTTAGTTTCACATGACTAGTTTTGGATTAGTCAACAACCCTAACTTGAAATAATCAAAACTTTGTACCTGTAATGAATAAAGATCTGAAACTGATACACAATGTTATTCAATGTGTTTTATGCAATTCCTTCAGGTGTCACTACTTGGAACCTCTCAGAAAAAGAGTTATGGAAAAAATGGCATACCTTGCTAAATTCTGGATTATTCTAGAGAGCAACCTTGTAGAGAGTGCCCCACACAAAATATTTATTGAATCAAATTGAAACTATTACACAACATACTACATATGGTACTCTAATCAACATATTTTGTCTTACTCAATTTGGATCTGTTATGAATAAGTTATGACGTTTTTACCCAAAACACATGTTTTAGACTAGTTTCAGGACTAGCCACAAACCCTCTTTTCCACGGAGTGTAACTCCAAAAATAAAACAACCCACAAGATGAATTTTTTTATCACAGATACTTGGATATGTTTCCTCAATGGTGTATCAATTTCACAGTCTGAATCATTCTATAAAAAAAAGTTATTGTGAAAATGGTGAGATGACCTGTAAATAACATACCTTAGAAAGCATCATCAAAGGAATTTATCCTTCCTTGAATTTTGGCCTTCTTTTCTTCACCTTTCCTCATAAATTTGGATTATATATCATTTGGTTACCTCGGACACCTATATATATTCAATATTCTCAAGTGTGATGTAAAATGAGAGAGTCTTGCCTCTTATTTATACTCTCCAAGTAGCTTCCTTAAAAACATCTTCTAGGTCACTTTGCCCACTTTCCTTATTTTAGAGTTAACCCACTTCTAATTTCTCCATTAAATTTATTATTTAAATAATTTCTTTTGTATTCATTTTGAATTATAGTACACTCATCACATCACTTTATTATTTACCTTCTAAAATCTTTTAAACCACTTTGACTATTTTGACCTTTTGGGGCTTCTAGATGACATATGAGGGTTCTCCAACTTCGTAAGGCCATAACTCTCAAACCATGAAGAGTTATGTGATGTTCCACATACCACCAAAAATTGAATGACAAGCACTATCCATATAGGATAGTTTCACTGACAAATTCACTAACCCTCATGTCATTATTCCACAAATAAGAATGGGTTCTCTTACCATACTTATAGGATAACTCAATCCACAAAGCGTCTTTCCATGAGGGCTTTCACCATAAGGGGACCAATTTGGAGTTCATCCATTTTTACTTATTATCAACCATGACAAGTATATAATGATTCATCATTACATCAAACAAACTTGGGTCCATTACCCAAACCTTTGTGCCACTCGACTTTCTTCAAGGGTTGACATCAATGACAACCAACCTTAATCAACATTTGTCACCATGCAACATTGGGATCATCACCAGCTAATGAGCATTATCCTTGGTATCATCACCATACTATCACATTACCCATGATTCCTTGATCTCCTCCTCACTTCACTCTGTTTCAGTTAGTTAACTGAAGATTGATAGACTAGTTAACTCAGCTAGGTGGCAGTTCACTCCCGTAACTGCCTGAGAGACTAGACTAGGTGGAAGTTC
>SNQJ01S0093912.1:45312-58113 GCA_010110895.2 Picea sitchensis | reverse complement strand
AAGTATATCATCCTTCTTCTCTTGTCCATTCAATACTTTAGAACTAGGGAAAGAGTAGTATTCTGTCACTGTTTGTTCCAGATCCAGGTGGATCTGGGGAGATCGGTTTGTGTCCGCACTTACGGATTTATCCTAAAACAGTACTTATTCCAATATTCGAGGGAACCAACTAAGGAGGCTAGATCATGCCCTTATCCATACTACCTGATTACCTAGGTACTGGAGAGTATATTCCTAAGTTTTGTAAGGATTTAAGATATCTAGTCCAGTTCATATACAGGTGATATCTGATGCACTACCACTCGAAGGGGTACCAACATGGGTTACAAGGGTGTCCAACACTGTGAGCTTAAAAACCTCTAGTATTTCCTACATGTATGCTTCCTCGACCGTGGATTTATATACTGAATGGCATATCATTGTAGCTTAAAGATGTCAGAATACGTCTCTACCAAAAAAAAATTATCCCACCATTTATACTCGAGAAATATCTTTGATACCACTTGTTATGCACCTGGTTATATTATTTTGAGCAAAAAACAAGAATATCACAAAAATTACCAATGGAACAACACAATATAGAGAATAGCGCACCGAAATGATAACTTTATTGAAATGGGAGAAATGTTCACTTGTCTCTTTGAGGGGGAAACCTCCATCAGAGCATTGATCTATTACAATAATACTCAAGACAATATTTCTCATACCTACTACTCTTATTTATACTAATTATATATTCTAAAAAATATTCTATAGGAAGATCTTTCTAGAAGCGAAAGCTTCTATTAGGTATTCTTACATTGACTTGTTCACATTTATTTATCAGGCCTTATTAACTAATGTCAACCTCTATTACATGGAAAATATATCATGCTAATAAATAACCTACTAACAGGGGTTAGGGTCGGATCCTAACAAACCTACTATTACAAATATTGTAGGAACCAACCTACTGGAGACACCAATTTCCTAACACAACTTATACCATTAGATTTGCAACCTTATAATGAACAGTTCAAATTTACTATGAAATTACAATATACATTTACAAGGAAAATTTTTCTTCAGGGGAAAGACCCTCCTATAACCCCCGCTTGTGGAGGGGTGTCAAATATTCATGGGGTATAAGCATGACTGAAAACAAAGACCTATGAATTAGGAAGATAATCAGGCTCCACAACCAACATCAACAAGACATTGTGTGGGAACCGACCTAATAGAGACACCAATCTCCTCACCTAAGCACCAACTTAGCAAGATAATGTGTAGGAACCAACTTACTTGAGACACCAATCTCCTTAGTTGAGAACCAACTCAATAGGACTTGTATAGACACCAATCTAATATATTCATACACAGATTACTTTTTACTTCACCCGCATGCTTCACACTTCATCCATTTCACAACATCATCATACCCTTAACTTTCATGTTCCAACACCTGTCCTTGCTTCATACCCTATACATAGCTTCAAACCTTAGTCAGATTTAGCCTTCATGTCCTAGATAACCTCGTAGCATCATTCCAAGAATATAATTTCATAATGCAATGTCACAACCTCAAAACATCACACTTTGGAGCATCATAGACCTTAATCCTTCATAGCACACCCTTAAAAATCTAAGAAGCCTCTCTTGCACACCTTTTAGACCCCAAGAATACTCCCTATCTCCTTGTGCACACCTCATATCTATTATGTTCACTTATACTTTCTCTTCTTTCTTGTATTCTCTTCAAATGTGCACATTTATCCTATATTTATATAGTTTGTATGTTCACTTATGGGGCGGACTTGTAAAACTATTTGTGTTGACCTGTACTTTCTAGTTGGGCTGACCTGCCAAAATATTTCATATCTCCTCATTACTTTGGAATTATATGGAGTTCCATATATCATTGGAAAAGTATCAGAATAAATTTTTCCACTAGATATCCTATGCTCCGATTTGATCTAGGTCTTCAGAGTAAAAAGGCCTTCAAATATAGGGTATTCAAACTGAGATTCAAAATCCCCAAAACAATATTTCCAACAATGTCCATATCACAATATTTATCTTGGCCATCTATAGTATCCCCTTATCTTTGACATCAATGAGAACAATATTTTCAACATCAACTATTATAACAAATCCTCTATCATTTATCTCTTCATCCATAAAAATTGTTGTAGTACTTATTTCTTCTTTCATAACAATTGTTATAGAAATTTATGTAGCAACATAAAATCTAAAAGAACATATAAACTGTTAAAATTGATTAGATGTGAAAGATAACCTTTTGTATGATGGAGGTTCCTCCATAAAAGTGTACTCAAAATTATATACATACATTGAATTGCCTAAAGTTATGTCCATTGAAGGTGCTTAAAATGTGTAACACCCTATTTCAATTCTACAATTAAATTGTAATTAATTATGGTTAGCGATGGTCTTACATCATCATTGAGATAATGTTATCATACCATGGTAATCTGAAAAATGTAAATTGTAATATGGTGTAATAAAGAATACAAATAACTAACTGAAGGGTGAAGCACAAGTACTGGCCATGGTACCATGAGAGAGAATAATGAGGGGGCCTAGTGAGGATTCATTATTCTAGAGATCCAAAGCCACCTTACTGAATTATTTTTTGGAATATTTAACTATTTCCCTTTTTCTTGGATTGAAAAAAAATAGTTAATGAGGAGAGGTTAGTAGTTGATGAGTCAATCACATATAATGAATGGAAATATGGTGGAACTAACGACTGTCATCTAGGGTACAATGAGTACCATCTCATTTATTATGTTTGACCCACAAGTTCCTTTTGACAGAAGGAGAAGGGAAAGTCAAGAACCTTTGGGGAGGTGTGTGAAGAATGTGGGAAGAAATCCATGACAGGGAGAGCAGTGAAGGGAGATTTCGGTCGAAACGAGAACACATAAAAGAGCATAGTATCATAATTGTTTGACTAGGCATAGAACCTTGAAATTGACCTAGGTTGAGAGGGACACATGATTGAAGCTTGTTGGGTAATAAAATGGCATTGATAGGGGAGTGGGAGGTGGTAAGAGACTACAAAGGAAGTGAAATACCTTCCTTGTGATGAAATATTCTAGCTAAGAATGCATCTCGGATGCCTTATGGAGGCCCTAGGATTTGTAGGTGTAGGAAAGGGGACTTTTTTGCCAGTGAGTGTAGTGAAGGAGAGTGACCTTCACATTGTCCATTTCTCTAAGAGACTAGAAGTTCCTTTGGTGGTAATGATTTAAAACCCTAGTAATGTGGCATAAATGGTTTGTGTATACAACTAGAAAGTTTACAGAATATGGGTCAAGGCTTGTGGGAAAAAATGCATAGGAATCCGAGTTTTCTTGGATTCCCGTTCCTATCAAAAACATGTAATAGAGGACTAAGGGACAAATATCCAAATTTGGATTGTGTAGCAAGTTGAAAAGATGACGAATATGGGTGGAACCATGTACAAGCTAAGGAGAATAAGATCAGATTCGAGTGCCTTAGCACGTAAAAATTTTTAGTGGAACCTCAACTAGGAGGAACCACGACATCTAGAATATTGTGGATTTGGGATTTTTAACAAGGGACTTTCCCAAAATCCATGGATCTTGGATCCCTTCTAAAACCTACGAAAGGAACCTGATAATGGAATTAAAACATACAGATAGAAAAAATTCAGAGGACTTGCAAGAGGGTACTTGGCTAAAAGTTATCTATCCCAAAGGTTGGACCCAGTATTTAATATTAACCAAGCACAAAACTCAGATTTGGAACCCTAACCCAATGGAACCTTCGACCTTGAAGTGGTGGCTCAATGGAAAATGCTAAGTAAGCAGGACATGCCACCCATTGTGGAAGCCATGAAATTTTTTGATTCCAATGAGGAAGTGTCAGGTAGAAGGTGACATGAGGAGAGGACATGTGTCCCTTTTTGATGAATTCAGATAAAGAAGGAAGGCTAATGGTCGAGCAACTTTAAATCCTGAAATGATGTGGGCTGTCATAGAGGAAATCCCTCTGTCATTGGATTCCACAAAAGAATTTACATGGAAGAATCAATTCATAAAGTCTAATGGTGACTTCACGTCTTAAATAAGTTCGTCTGATCAAGTTAAAGTTCATGCATCTTTGAGCCAAAAATGGATAAGATTCATCATATTGAGTAGATATCAACCGTTGGATTTGTTCAAGTCATGGAAATTCATTAATGATTGTGTAGTTTGGGGAACCCGTGGTGATATGGACAGTCTCATCTATTCCCGATGACCACAGGTTAGCCTCCAACTCGTCTACCCTTGCTAACGAGTCCCTGACACAGAGAATATGGGTTATCGTATCTCTCTATTTTCTTCCTAACACCCTGGCCTGGAGATTTTGATGGGGAAAACCCCAAGACATAAATTTTTTTAGAAGGTTGTAGAGCTGATAGAGACAAGCTAAGACCTATCTAGGATAAGAGAGGAGGTTAGACCCAGATTCCTTATTTCAAGATAGGAAATGTGGAACCAGATGGAGGAACCACGCCATTTGAATTATTTGAAATCCAAGATTTCTAGCAAGGGACTTACCCAAAAGTTTCAGATCCTAGATATCAAACCTAGATATGGAACCTTGATACTCTAAAAGAAGACATCCTTAAAACTTAAAAAATAGACCTTTGGGAGAGGGTCAGATCTAGGTGAAAAATGGTGAGCAATGGAACCTTGTTGGACAGTGACATCATGATGTTGAAAAACTCTATGTGGCGGTGATTGGAGTGCTATGTGGCGAGATTAAATTAGTAGGGTTTCCTAGTAATCATGCCACGGTGACAAAATATGGGCCAGAGCCCAGATGGAGAATATTCAAAAATTCAGAAATATTGAACTTCTTGTAATTGGATTTTATTAAAAATCTAGATGTCATACTTTATATACTACATCAACAATACCATGATAGCATGCCACACCAGCGCCCCATTAGGAGCTATGTTAGTAGGATGAAAGGTCAATAGGGCCATGATGACAGAGCTCATGATGATGGAGGCCAGATAAAAGAACCAGGAGGAGGAACCATGCAAAATATGGAAATCCAAATATTCGTAAAAATGGATTGTTGCAAAGTGAAAAATCCTAGATGCCACATCGACAGTGACATGTTAGAACGTTGAGTCAAGTTCCACATCAAATGACACATAAACATCAGGGGTCATAGATGCCGCATCAACATGATGGGTTGGCATGACATATCAATGACTTATAAAAGACCACATCAATAAGAGGGATCTCCTACTGAGATACGTGGAGGGTTGTAGGGGGGAAGGCTAGATGGTGGAACTAGGATATGGAATTCAAAATATCTAGAAATTTGGAAATTTGGAGGTTTGAAAAAATGTTCTTTTTGCAAAGTGTCAAATCCTAGATGCAACATTAGAAAACACAATCATATGCCATAGTATCACGGGTGTCAAGTGCCACATCAACAGAATCTTCCAACAATTCTATGATGGCTAGTTGTGAGGCAACAACTGAAGGGTCGAATCTAGGAAGCGAAAACATGACAATATGGAAATTTTGGAATTTGGAAGAGCATGAAAATGGACTTTTTGCGTAGTCTATATGCCATGTCATCCAAGTCACATCACACCATGATGTAATATAGGTTTTGTGCCATATCAACCAAGTGACACGTTGGTAATTGGGAGGATTTCTGGTGGATTCAAGGAGTGAATATCAAGATACATTGGATGGTCAAGATTTTTCTTGGGAAAGGCACTAGACAATGGAACCAAGAGACAAAACTCAGACCATCTAGAAATCTGGAGATCCAAAATTTTGGGTAAATGGATTTTTGAAAAAGTTAGATGTTGGATGTTGGATAGTGGAATGACGTAGCATAACCTTGACCATATATTTATTTGGATATCTGGGATTTCTTAAGAAGGGAATTTTGGAAATCGTTGGATGTTGGATGGCTGGATGCAAAACCTTGACATGATGGAACCTTAACCATGAAGTGATAGGTATATTCCAGGTAATAAATATTCCAATCTGACATGGGTGCCACATATGATGAGGTCCTATTCGTGTCATCATTTGGAACCAATGAGGAGTTTCCAAGTGGAGGGTGAGACGTGGAAAGGAAAAGTGTCCTCCAATGGTGAAGTTGAGACTGTAGGAAAAGGTTGTAAGTCAAGAATATTTAAGGTATATATTCATATAGTTCGTTGGATTGAATAATCCTCAGTCGTCATATCTATCAAACCTAAGAGACCTCATTAAAGTTCGTGCAATTGTAAATCATGCTAGTGTTATGGGTTGTCGATTTGTGTGATTCCTAACCATCCGATATTGTAGACGTGTAAGTTGTATCCGAGGGAGAATGAGGACATGGAAATTTGACCCACCCATTTCACAACCAATGATTTATGGATAGGTGGAGTATTTTCATTAGGTACATGTCAGCATAGACATGCAAATGGGAGGCTCGTAAATGGTAGCGTAGTACAGGTGGGACCTGCGAGGGTTGTGGAATTAGAAAATCAAGATATTTGGAGGATATGATGTTTCTATTAAATGAGACTATTGCAGAGGCCCAAATCTTGGATGTGGGAACCATGTAGGTGGAACATAGAAATATGGAGATCTGGGGATCTAGAGATTTTAAATAATTGGTATTTTTATAAAGTCTTTGATTCTAGATATCATATATTTAGAGGTGTAGAAATTTCCAGATGGTCGAATATATAGAGGTTTGAAAATACTGGATATCTAGGATTTTAGAAAATGTAACCAAGTAGTAGAAGGAGGGGTCTATGTCAAATGCTACATGTAATATGGATCCACATGGATTCCTGATGAACATATGATGGCAAATGGTACAAGTGGAGCTAGGTCACATGGATGTCGCATGGGCATGGTGACATCATCATGAGGATAGATGATGAAATATTTGAAGGCCATATCTTTCTTCTCAAAACTCAGAATTGAGCACATTTATATTCATTGTAAATCTATTGAGGAGAATAATTTACTTATAAGATTAGATATAGGTTTAGATTTATGCTTGATAAAGGTAGTTAGAGGAAAGTTTGAGAAAATTTGTACACCCCACTAGCCAGAATGAGGATTTAGGGGTTGGGTATGTTACATGTACCATGGAAATTCCTCCATTAAAGTGTACTCAAAATTATATACATAAATTGACTTGCCTAAAGTTACGTCCATTATAGGAGATTAAAATGTGTAACATGCCATTTTGTTTTCCCAGTTAATTTGTAATTAATTGTTGTTAATGATGGTCTTACCTAAACATAGAGATAATGTTACCATACCATGGTAATCTAGATAATGTAAATTGTATTATGGTGTGATAAATAATTCAAACAACTAACTAAAGGGTGAAGGAAAATAACTAACCATGATACCATGAGAGGGAATAGTGAGGGGGGATAGTGGGGATTCATAATGCTAGAGATTCCAAGCCATTTTGCTGAATTATTTTTAGGAATAATCAACTATTTCCCTTTTTCTTGAATTAAAAAAAAATCATTTAATGAGGGAAAGTTAGTAGTTGATGAGTCCACCATCTGTAATGAATGGAAGTATGGTGGGTTGTCTAGGACAACTGAGTATTTTTATCTAGGGTACATTCATTACCACCTCATTTATTATGTTTGAACGACAACTTCATTTTGACAGAAGGAGAAGGTAAGGTCAGGAACCTTTGGGGAGGTGTGTGGAGAATGGGGGAAGAAATCCACGAGGGGGAGAGAGATGAAGGTGGATTTTCGTCATAAAGAGAAGATAGAAAAGAGAAGAGAAACACAAATGTGTTATTGTGTAGAGAACCCTAAAGCTGACCTAAGATGAGAGTGACACATGCTTAAATCTTGTTGAGTAATCGAGATGGCAGTGAAACATCCCTTGTGCTTAAATACTCTAGTTGAGAATGCATCTGAGATGCCTTGTAGAGGCCCTCATATTGGTAGGTGTAGGAAAGGGGACTTTTCTACCAGTGGGTGTAGTAAAGGAGAGTGGCCTTCACATTGCCCACTACTCCGATAAACTAGAATTTCCCTTATTGGTAATGACTTAAAACCTTGGTAATTTGTCATAAGTGGTTTGTGTATACAAGTGGAACGTTTGAATGATATCTGTTAAGGCTTGTGGGAAAGAATGTAGAGAAATCCAAGTTTACCTAGATTCACTTCCCTCTGAAAAACCCTATAATGGATGACTAACGGAGAAATCTTGAAATTTGGATCATGTAGCAGGTTGCAAAGATGATGAATATGGAAATAACCCTATGTAAGTTAAGGAGTATAAGATCTGACATGGGTGCCTTTTTGTGTAAACAATTTTAGTGGAAACTCGACTGGTCAGAACCACAACATCTAGACTAAAACATATTTGATATTTTTAACAAGGGAGTTATCCAAAATATATGGATCCCAGTTCCCTTCCTAAACTTGTAAAAATAACCTCCCAATGTAACTCATATATCTGGAAGTCTTCTAAGAGGGGACTTTGTTAAAATTTCCATATCTTGGAAGTTGGACCCACCCTTGAACAATGAATAGGTGAAGAACTAGATGTGGAACCCTAACCCAATGGAACCTTGAGCCTCAAAGCAGTGGGTGTATTCTAGGTAAGAAGGACACATCACGCAACTTGGAAGTCATACAATTTTTTTAGTCCAATGAAGAAGCATCGAGTATAAGGTGACACATGGAGAAGATAGGTGTCCTTGTGTGATGAATTTGAATGAAGAAAGAAGGTTAACGTTTGAGCAACTTATATCACAATGACTTGGATCATCATATCAGAATACCATCTACCCTTGGATTCCCACGAAGAATGTTTATGGAATAATTTTTTTAGGAAGTACAATGGTGACATCACATCACAAAATAAATTCCTTTGACCAAGATAAAGGTCATGCATATTTGAGCCTGAAATGGATAAGGGTCATCATATTGTGAATATCTCATCCATCAGATCTATCAGAGTCATGGAATTCCATTAATGGTCGTGCAATGTTTGGAACAGGTAGTGATATGGACTATCCCATATGTTCCCAATGACCATGTGTCAGCCTCCAACTCATCTATCCTTGTTGACGAGTCCTTGACATGACATGCCAACTCATCATGATAATGTGACATCCTCCTTCACACCTATCCCTCACGATGTAACGACCTTGTCCGATAGATTGAATGCTGGACATTTGTGTTGATCAATGACCCAGATTAATGTGGGTTCCTAAGATGCATATTCTTTAACTGGAAAATGGGATTGATGAATTTGATGTTCCAATGATAATCCCTTCCAATCCAGTGGCTCATATCCTTCTTTGGGCTCATGCTCGCATTATTTACCATCAGGTTGTCATGCCACCATGATTCATGGATTTTCCTACAGCTTGTAGCCCACAAGGCTTATGAACTTTTGTATTTTGGATCAAACCTTTGCTAGATCAGATGACCCAGATCCAATCTCAATTCCTAATGAATGCTCAAGGTTCGATATCAGTTGACTTCTTTCCAAATTCATCTAAGGATCCCACCTATGCATGATGAACACATGTCAGCCTCCAACTAATTTACCCTTATTAGCGAGTCTCTAACATGACATACCAACGTGGCATGCTCTCTCAACATAATTATGTGGCATCCTCCTCCACACCTAGACCTCACAATGTAATGATATTGTCTAATAGATCAGAGAGTGGACATCTGTGTCGATCGATGACCCAGATTAACATGGGTTCCTAACATGCACATTCTTTAACCGACTAATGGGCTCAATAGATATAAAAATCCATACATACTCTTTTCTAATCCAACGAATCTTATCCTTCTTCAGGCTCACACTCATGGGCCTCACCATCAGGTTGTCACACCACCACATGTTTTACCTGCAACAACTCCAATTAAATTTTCCCATTCTAGGAAAAATTAATTGGGACCCCTACAAAATTTCTACATAAGCTATAGAAAGCTAGAGTGTACCCTCAAGTTTGAGAGATTTGATATTATGAATTATTTCCTAACCCTTGAACTATTTGAGGATTTTTTATAAATCCTACTCAGTCCCTATTTTACTTTAATATTAAAATGGTTTTCTCCTTATTTTAATTGGATTCATCTAGGACAGCTTGAAAACAATAGTTCCTTCTCTAAAAATAGGAATATGCAAGCCTTATAGGTTAACCCTTTGTGTGCGACTTCTTACCAATAGAAATATTGTTCACTATGTTAAATGTTTTCCTCGAAACCTTTTGGTCATAGGCCTAGCGGGTTTCCCCTTTTTTCTCGTGCAAGATTTACTAGTCAAGGACTTAACTTTGTCTCATGTTGTTCCCAAACTTCATCATATGCAAGCCTAATGGGGTCACCTTATATTCCATACCATTGGAGTTAAACTCGCATCCCTTGAACCACAAGCCTCATGATAAAAATTTTGCACACGGGGTCTTACGAAAATCATATCCTATAATAAGCTTCCTGTGAAACTGTTCCCCATAAAGAATTCCTTACCGAACTTATTTCTCCATGAAACTTTAGCTTGTTAGCCCTACAAGAGAACCTTTACATGCAGACCCAAATCTAATGTCGATATGAGATTTATCCCTTTTCAAAGCTCTTCTCATGAACTTATCCCCACTACACTTCTCCTAGAAATCTTGTCTTTGCAAGACACGTTGAATCCCTTCCCGTTTGTGGAAACTTTAATTAATGTGCATTAATGGTTGACAATTTTCTAGAAAAACATAGAGAATATATTTTATTTATTGAGATATTACAATTATTACTCATAAAATTTTGTTTAATATACACATGACCCAAATTATTTTGACTATTACAAATTATTTGCATCTTTGAATGTTGTAGTGAATTGCATAGCTCAGTGTAAAACCCTTACTCCACTTTGAATTGTAAAACAAAATTGAATACAAGATGTATGGAGCTCGAGGACACCAAGGGAATACCCTGCTTGTCAATGTCCCAAACTAGGGGAAGATGCAAGAAACCCTTCACATATCAGAGACCAGTCATTTCAATGGAAATCAGGGGTATCCTACATGGAATGAAATATATTGAATGTTGATTGACAAAGACTTTCCATAAGAAAGTGAAGATACCAATGTATACATGAATATCAAGAGAATCATATTGTATGCCATAGTTTCCCAATTGGCTATTCTACCTAACAACAATGTAGTTCGATGGTTGTATGTGTATTTAGACTCAAAGACAAAGATGATCTTCGATGCAAGAGGAAAACCCATATCCTCATTGAATCCAGATAGTGTTCACAGCATGTATAAATTGCCAACACTAAATTTCTTTCTCAACAAGCCATTTATGGAGGCATTTACTAAGAAATACCCTGACTAGACTGAAATAGTTGAAGAATGTTGGGAGAATAAAACTCAATTATCACAATCTAGTGAAAATATTTACCTATAATATGTTTAAAATATATTTGATAATATGAATGAATGATTATTACATTGAAGTGAGCCCACTAGTAAATTTGGGTGATTTTGTGATGGCTCTTTCGACGCTCTTGCAAAGTTATGTCATATATATTGCGACAAATCTTGGGTCTCCCAAACTTCGCTTCATGTGCCATGGAAAGTGAGACTAACCTAAAAAAACATGTAGTGCCTTTTAAATAAAAATAAAATAAAATTGATATAAATCATTTTAATTTTTTTTTATTTAAAAGGCACTACAAATGGTATCAGAGATTTTTTTTGAAATCTGGGCCTGAGGGCCAAAGATCCAAGCTCTAGTTCCAACTCCGCCTAACCTACAAACCAAACACATAAATTTTAACACAAATATAAAAATAAATGAAATACATATTGAAAATGTAAAAACAAATATCACACACAAAAAAACAAGTATTAGAGCAACTCTTAATACAATAGATAGATATTTCCTCCTGAATAGAGTGTGCACAACCCCTACTGCATCTCGACATACTAAAACAAAGCTTCAATTATCTTCAGAAAATGCATATCGGGAGTTAGGACCAACAACGGTGATTGCTGATAACCAAAATAACCATTGGATTTCATAGAGGATAGCCCACGTTTGTCCTAATACATAACAAGCAACTAGGGTTGTTACAGTTAATACTAGTAAATACAAGTTTGTAGCACTACTTAGGAAATTTAATCCAGGGTAATCAGCCATGGAAATGAACTGAAAATGCACAAATGACAGTGGAGAAGTCTCCAGGGTTTCCCGTGAATGGTTATATGGGAAAAACAAAAACCAGACTATTCCCTCGTAGTTAATATTCAGTAATTATAAACAACATAAGGAGAAATTCCATATGGATTTTGGAGATTAACTCACCACAAGATTTTATAAGAACAACCCCCAACATTCATAGAGGCAATGGCCTGTAAAACCTAAATACCCCCACATTTATATAATACAAACACAAACCATATATAACATGACATATAAATTTATTTAAGT
Organism: Picea sitchensis; assembly: GCA_010110895.2. Taxonomy (NCBI): domain Eukaryota; kingdom Viridiplantae; phylum Streptophyta; class Pinopsida; order Pinales; family Pinaceae; genus Picea; species Picea sitchensis. The sequence goes on along the minus strand of SNQJ01S0093912.1, from coordinate 45,635 downwards.
CTTCTAACCTCCAGATCGTTCCTAACCGGAGAATATCGTTAGGAATGATAACCTTGGATTGTAAGTGATCTTAACAGTGATGACCTCAAAAAAAAAATATGAACAATAATAACCTTGGTAAAAATATAACAGCAATAACTATAAATCACTTTTGCCTCAATAAAAGTTACTAGTCATATTCTATAATAAGAAGTGATATAAAAAATAGAGACAGAAAGAAACATGCTCCACAAACAACGTTTTGCACCATTCAAGTGTGAATCAGACTTGAGGGTTGTTAATACAAACACATAATCCATCAACAAGAAGACATTACTGAATAT
>SNQJ01S0093912.1:25967-37369 GCA_010110895.2 Picea sitchensis | reverse complement strand
ATGTATGAGTTTTCTTGACTTACTTACTGATAATGTCGGTTAATTGTTATGAATGTGTGAACCATGTTTCTTTTCCTTGTACCATAAGATACCTTAACTTCAGGACGAAGTTTCCTGAAGGGTGGGTGTATGTAACAACCCTATTAGAATATATGTTTAGGGAATTATTAAGTAAAATTTATAAGGTAATTAATTTTTCTAACATATTATTAATTAAACAAAGATTGGTATAATGATACTGATTAAATATTTATTAATTAATTAATGGTTACAATTTGATTAATTAATTACATGTTACATTCATTGACACGGGTATTAAATTAATAGGGTTGATAAATTATAAGTTAATTTTTTAAAGACTTACGTACATGGAAAGGGATAAGACAATGAACATAAAGGGATAAGATATTAATTATAAAGGGATAAGATATTAATTACGAAAGGATAAAATAATAAATAAAAGAATAAGGGGCATTAACTGTGGGGAGGTAAGGAAGTAAATGAGGTGAAAGGGCAGTGAAGGAGGGTATGAGGGAAGGAGGTTACAAAGGAAGGGGATCATTCTACGGGGAATGGGATTTTGGAGGGTTCTCTTGGATTTTCACAGAGAGAGGAGAGTTTGAGTCCTGTAGTCGGATTGGATCAGTACAGGGGGCACCGGTTTGCTGGAGGTTTTGGGCACGGGGGCCAGGATATCCATATGATATCTTGGAGCTAGGAAGTTGTCCTAGTTGGCAGGGTGGAACAACATTTTGGGTAGTGTTTACACAGTTCAACAATAGTCAACAAGGCAAGTGGAAAGCAGAGGGTTAGCATCAGACCAAGGTATGTTAATTTATATAATTGTTGTATGAAATTTAAGGAATATGATGTGTTATGAGGCTGTCCGTAAGCTATTATGTTTATCTACATAAATTTTATATGTTCTAGGAATTTAATGTGATAGTTGAAGTGGAAGTTTTTTAAGACTATCGAGTATTGTTAAAAAACCTAAATTTGTTTGTTTGTAAAATTTATCTTGTTTCTAAAATATATCTAGCTAATAATAATTGAAGTGGAAGTTTTTCACGATTATTGATTATTGTAAAAATATGTACTAAACAGTTTATCAACCATTTCAAAGATTGAAAAACATATTAAATTGGAAATGTCAATGAACCCAAAAAGATAACCAAATTGTAAATAAACACAAATTTTAATATAATTTTTTTGGTTGTGACTTTTGTGTCCATAAAATAGAAAATTTGACCTTACAAGTATGTAGTGAAAAATGCCAATTCACACTTTCAAGACTTATGAATTCAGAGTCTCAATTAGTTACGAGCAAGTCTTAGTAGTAGTTACAACAACAATGTAAAATGTCAACTTTAAGAAATAAATCCAAAAATCAATAATTTGTGATCATAGTTTCAAATCATAATGTTACCAATGTGGCTAGGTTTTGAAATGTTTTCTCACTCTCAATTTTCCATTATTGCATCGATGATTTCTACCATAGAGATAATTAGTTGGATTCTTTGCTCAAAGTTTGGTAGATAAAATACATATGGGTGAGAATCTTGAGTAAATCTCAAATATAACTCTCGATAATCCATGGTAATTGGTCCCAATGTGTGAAACCATTAAACACCCAAAATAATATCACATCCTCCCATGGAAATGGAGAACATGAGAGTTTTCAAGTGATAATCACACATTTGGAGTTTGACGTTCTGACATTGCCCCCCACATTTCCTTGTACCACTATTAGTGATGAGAATTTGAAACTGGTATGAAAAAGCAATTGACCTCCTTAGTGACCTTGTGATGATTAAAATTCTGGATGCTACCACTATCAATCAACACCACAACCAACTTATGTTTGATGTATCCCTTTGTTTTGAGTGTCTATGGAGTAGAAATATCAAAGAGGGAATGGAAGGAGATGACATGTTCCTTCGTTTCCATAGGATGTGTGACAGGATCAGGGGTGGGGACAATGGGTTGTGTCCCGTTTGAGTCATTGAACTCATCTAATATTATGTCCTCGGAGGATATGGAATCTGACGCATCAATTTGGAATAATTTTTTCTCATGACATTTATGGCTTGGGGAATAATTTTCATCACAGTAATAACAAAGTCCTTTCTTTTGACATTCATCCATTTCTACTACAGATACATTTTGTACCTTCAAAGTGTGTGTTAGAGTAGATGAATCCCCTTGATAAGGGAAATTGATAACTGTAGAATGAAGGGGTGGGGCCTGAAGAATAGTCTTAGCTTCTAGTGTGAATGCGCACACCTACAACCAAGTAGTCAGATGGTTCATGCAAGCATGAGCCCGAATGGTGTCCTTTAATCCACTGATAAAACACTCCAAATAAAACTCATCAAATAAGCCCTCATTTATAATAGCTAACTATTCAAATGCATAGATGAAGTCGACTACTAGCCATGTTTGTCACAACTTGGTGAGCTGTCACAAAAAATGAGATTATCGATAAAAAAGGGAACATAATTCTTTGGTGAACATGTTCCAAGTGGGTAGTCCTAGATAACATTTCTTATTCCATTTCCACCATTTCCAACATTCTTGATCTAAGTACAGAACCCCTACATGTAGTTTGGTATCATCATTCTGAAGATCATGGACGAAGAAGTATTGTTCCATTTGAGAGACCCACCTTACCGGGTTTGATCCATTAAATTTATGCATCTCCACTTTGGGCACATTATTCCAGGATTTGGGAGAACCTCAAGGAGAGCGGGAAGACTGAGTATTCTCACAATGTGAAGAATGAGGTTCCTGAGAGTATGAATCAGTGTTCTTACCCTTGATGAGTGTCACAAATTCACAAAACTATTTTTGGAGGGAGTTCAAGCCATTAGTGATGGAGTTGTGAAACTCTTTTTTGAGGGAGTTCATGGACTCTTCCAGGCACTCGGATAGGTTGGTTACCCTAGTGTCCAACTCTTCCAGGTTTTGAAAATGGGTGACAGGGGCCTTTGTGGAGGCTTAGGGATCAAATGATAAGAATTTTGTGGGGTTTGGTAGTACATGAGGGTGTCAGGAAGGAGATATGGTCCACAGAGAGTGAGAGGTACCTCATCTATTAGGACGAAGAGAGGAATCAAATGGGATAGGTCGCAAATAAGGTTTTCGAGAAGGGATCGAGTCCATGGGAAAAAGAATTCTTAAAAATGAAGGGTACCACTGCGATTAGGACAAAGAGAGGAATCCAATGGGATAGGTCTCAAATAAGGGCGTAGGAAGGCCCCTAGTTTTTTTTTTACTTCTGCAGAGTGATACTCTGACCTAAATACTTCTACAGTGGAAGAATACTGAAATTATAAATAGTAAAAAATGTCGATAGTGAGTACTTCTGCAACAAAAATGTAGGCAGGAGGAAAGGTGGCATTCTAATAGATGTTTTTTGTCTAGCCCAAGGGTTAGGTTTTTCAAGGTTCCTAAAGAAAAGGGTTTTCCTTGTGCTATAGCTCTTTGATATAAGTGTGGGTTTGAATAGTAGTACTTATTCTAATATTTGAGGGAACCAACTAAGGAGGCTAGATCGTGCCCTTATCCATACTACCTGATTACCTAGGTACTGGAGAGTATATTCCCGAGTTTTGTAAGGATTTAGGATATCTATTCCAGTTCATATACGGGTGATATTTGATGCACTGCCAGTCAAAGGGGTACCAACATGGGTTACAAGGGTGTGCAACACTGTGAGCTTAAAAACCTCTAATATTTCCTAGATGTATGCTTCACAAGAGCAGAGTATCATAATTGTTTGACTGGGCATAAAACCTTGAAATTGACCTAGGTTGAGAGGGACACATGCTTGAATCTTGTTGGGTAATAAAATGGCATTGATAGGGGAGTAGGGGGTGCTAAGAGACTGCTGAGGAAGTGAAAGACCTTCCTTGTGATGAAATATTCTAGCTAAGAATGCATATCAGATGCATTATGGAGGCCCTCGGATTGGTAGCTGTAGGAAAGGGGACTTTTTTTCCAGTGAGTGTAGTGAAGGAGAGTGACCTTAACACTGTCCATTTCTCTAAGAGACTAGAAGTTCCTCTGGTGGTAATGATTTAAAACCCTAGTAATGTGGCATAAATGGTTTGTTTATACAACTAGAAAGTTTACAGGATATGGGTCAAGGCTTGTTGGAAAGAATGCATAGGAATACGAGTTTTCTTGGATTCACGTTCCTATCAAAAACATGTAATAGAGGACTGAGAGACAAATATCCAAATTTGGATTGTGTAGCAAGTTGAAAAGATGACGAATATGGGTGGAACCATGTACAAGATAAGGAGAATAAGATCAGATTTGAGTGCCTTAGAACATAAAAATTTTTAGTGGAACCTCAACTGGGAGGAACCATGACATCTAGAATATTGCGGATTTGGGATTTTTAACTAGGGACTTTCCCAAAATCTTTGGATCTCGGATCCCTTCTGAAACTTGTGAAAGGAACCTCATAATGGAATTAAAACATACAGATAGAAAACATTTGGAGGACTTTTAAGAGGGTACTTGGCTAAAATTTCTCTCTCCCAAAGGTTGGATCCAATCTTTAATAGTGAACAATGCAAAACTCAGATTTGGAACCCTAACCCAATGGAACCTTCGACCTCGAAGTGGTGGGTTAATAGGAAATGATAAGTAAGCAGGACATGTCAACCATTGTGGAAGCCATGAAAGTTTTTGATTCCAATGAGGAAGTGTCGGGTAGAAGGTTACACGAGGAGAGGGCAGGTGTCCCTCTGTGATGAATTGAGATAAAGAAGGAAGGCTAATGGTCGAGCAACTTTAAATTCTGAAATGATGTGGGCCGTCAGATAGGAAATCCCTCTGTCATCGGATTCCAGAAAATAATTTACATGGAAGAATCCATTCATAAATTCTAATGGTGACTTGATGTATCAAATAAGTTCATATGATCGAGTTAAATTTCATGCATCTTTGAGCCAAAAATGGATAAGATTCATCATATTGAGTAGATATTGACCGTTGGATTTGTTCAAGTCATGGAAATTCATTAATGATTGTGTAGTTTGGGGAACCCGTGGTGATATGGACAGTCTCATCTATTCTTGATGACCACATGTTAGCCTCCAACTCATCTACCCTTGCTAACGAGTCCCTGACACAGAGAATTTGGGTTATCGTATCTCTCTATTTTCTTCTTAACACCTTGGCCTGGAGATTTTGATAAGGAAAACCCCAAGACATGAATTTTATTAGCAGTTTGCAGAGCTAATGGAGGCAAGCTAAGACCTATCTAGGATAAGAGAGGAGGTTAGACCTGTATTCCTTATTTCAAGATAGGAAATGTGGAACCAGATGGAGGAACCACACCATTTGAATTATTTGAAATCCAAGATTTCTAACAAGGGACTTATCCAAAAGTTTCAGATCCCAGATATCAAACCTAGATATGGAACCCTGATAATCTAAAATAAGACATCCTTAAAACTTAAAAAATGGACCTTTGGGAGAGGGTCATATCTAGGTGAAAAATGGGGACCAATAGAACCTTATTGGACAATGACATCATGATGATGAAAAACTCTATGTGGCGATGATTGGATTGCTACATGGCGAGATTAAATTAGTAGGGTGTCCTAGTAATCATGCCACAGTGACAAGATGTGGGCCAGAGGCCGGATGGATAATATTCAAAAATTTATAAATATCGAACTTCTTGTAATTGAATTTTATTAAAAATCTAGATGTCATACTTTATATACTACGTCAACAATACCATGATAACATGCCACACTAGCGCCTCATTAGGAGCTATGTTAGTAGGATGAAAGGTCAATAGGGCCATGATGGCAGAGCTCGTGATGATGGAGGCCAGATAAAAGAACCAGGAGGAGGAACCATGAAAAATATGGAAATCCAAATATTCGTAAAAATAGATTGTTGCAAAGTGCAAAATCCCAGATGCCACATCGATGGTGACACGTCAGAACGTTGAGTCAAGTTCCACATCAAATGACAAATAAACATCGGGGGTCATAGAAACCACATCAAAATGATGGGTTGGCATGACACATTAATGACTTGTAAAAGACCACGTCAATAAGAGGGATCTCTTGCTGAGATACGTGGCAGGCTGTAGGGGGGTAGGCTAGATGGTGGAACTAGGATATGGAATTCAAACTATCTAGAAATTTGGAAATTTGGAAGTTTGAAAAAATGTTCTCTTTGTAAAGTGTCAAATCCCAGATCCCACATTAGAAAACACAATCATATGCCATAGTATCAGGGGTGTCAAGTGCCACATCAACAGAAGCTTCCAACAATTCTATGATGGCTAGTTGTGAGGCAACAGCTAAAGGGCTGAATCTAGGAAGCGAAAACAGGACCATATGGAAATTTGGAAATGTAGAAGAGCATGAAAATGGACTTTTTGCATAGTCTAGATGCCATGTCATCCAAACCACATCACACCATGATGGAATATAGGTGTTGTGCCATATCAACCAAGTGACACGTTGGTAATTGGGAGCATTTATGGTGGATTCAAGGAGTGAATATCAAGATAAATTGGATGGTCAATATTTTCCTTGGGAAAAGCACTAGACGATGGAACCAAGAGACAAAACTCGAGCCATCTGGAAATATGGAGATCCAAAGTTTTGGGTAAATGGATTTTTTGAAAAGTTATATGTTGGATGTTGGATAGTGGAATGGCATAGCATAACCTTGACCATATATTTATCTGGATATCTAGGATTTCTTAAAAAGGGAATTTTGGAAATCATTGGATGTTGGATGGCCAAATGCAAAACCTTGACATGATGGAACCTTAACCATGAAGTGACAGGTGGATTCTAGGTAAGAAACATTCCAATCTAACATGGGTGCCACATATGATGAGGTCCTATTTGTGTCATCATTTGGAACCAATGAGGATTTTCCAAGTGGAGGGTGAGACGTGGAAATGAAAAGTGTCCTCCAATGGTGAAGTTGAGACTGTAGGAAAGGGTTATAAGTCAAGAATATTTAAGGTAGCTATTCATATAGTTCGTTGGATTTAATAATCCTCAGTCGCAATATCTATCAAACCTAAGAGACCTCATTAAAGTTCGTGCAATTGTAAATCATGCTAGTGATCTGGGTTGTCGATTTGTGTGATTCCTAACCATCCGGTCTTGTAGACGTGTAAGTTGTATCTGAGGGGGAATGAGGACATGGAAATTTGACCCACCCATTTCACAACCAATGATTTATGGATAGGTGGAGGATTTTCATTAGGTACATGTCAGCATAGACATGCAAATGGGAGGCTTCTAGATGGTAGCCCTATACAAGTGGGACCTGTGAGGGTTGTGGAATTAGAAAATCAACATATCTGGAGGATATGATGTTTCTACTAAATGAGACTATTGTAGAGGCCCAAATCTTGGTTGTGGGAACCATGTATGTGGAACCTAGAAATATGGAGATTTGGGGATCTAGAGATTTTAAATAATTGGTAGTTTTATAAAGTCTTTGATTCTAGATATCATATATTTAGAGGTGTAGAAAATTCCTGATGGTCGAATATCTAGAGGTTTGAAAATACTGGATATCCAGGATTTTAGAAAATGCAACCAAGTAGTAGAAGGAGGGGTCTATGTCAAATGCTACATGTAATATGGATCCACATGGATTCCCAATGAACATATGATGTCAAATGGTACAAGTGGAGCTAGGGCACGTGGATGTCGCATGGGCATGGTGACATCATCATGAGGATAGATGATGAAATATTTGAAGGCCGTATCTTTCTTCTCAGAATTGAGCACATTTATATTCATTGTAAATCTATTGAGGAGAATAATTTACTTATAAGCTTAGATCTAGGTTTAGATTTACCCTTGTTAAAGGTAGTTAGAGGAAAGTTTGAGAAAATTTCTACACCCCACTAGCCAGAATGAGGGTTTAGGGGTTGGGTATGTTACATGTACCATGGAAATTCCTCCATTAAAGTGTATTCAAAATTATATACATAAATTGACTTGCCTAAAGTTATGTCCATTGTAGGAGATTAAAATGTGTAAGACCCCATTTTGTTTTTGCAATTAATTTGTAATTAATTGTGGTTAGTGATGGTCTTACGTAAACATAGAGATAATGTTACCATACCATGGTAATCTGGATAATGTAAATTGTATTATGGTGTGATAAATAATCCAAACAACTAACTGAAGGGTGAAGCAAAAGAACTAACCATGATACCATGAAAGGGAATAGTGAGGGGGAATAGTAGGGATTCATAATGCTAGAGATTCCAAGCCACTTTGCTGAATTATTTTTAGGAATAATCAACTATTTCCCTTTTTCTTGAATTAAAAAAAAATCATTTAATGAGGGAAAGTTAGTAGTTGATGAGTCAACCATCTGTAATGAATGGAAGTATGGTGGGTTGGCTATGACAACTGAGGATTTGTATCTAGGGTACATTCATTACCACCTCATTTATTATGTTTGAACGACAATTTCATTTTGACAGAAGGAGAAGGTAAAGTCAAGAACCTTTGGGGAGATGTGTGAAGAATGAGGGAAGAAATCCATGAGGGGGAGAGCGATGAAGGTGGATGTTGGTCATAAAGAGCAGATAGAAAAGAGAAGAGGAAGACAAATGTGTGATTGTGTAGAGAAACCTAAACTTGACCTAAGCTAAGAGGGACACATGCTTAAATCTTGTTGAGTAATCTTAGATGCCTTGTAGAGGCCCTCATATTGGTAGGTGTAGGAAAGGGGAATTTTCTACCAGTGGGTGTAGTAAAGGAGAGTGGCCTTCACACTGCCCATTGCTCCGATAAACTAGAATTTCCCTTATTGGTAATGACTTAAAACCCTGGTAATTTGTGATAAGTGGTTTGTGTATACAAGTGGAATGTTTGAAGGATATGGGTTAAGGCTTGTGGGAAAGAATGTAGAGAAATCCAAGTTTACCTAGATTCGCTTCCCTCTCAAAAAAACTGTAATAGATGACTAAGGGAGAAATGTTTAAATTTGGATCATGTAGCAGGTTGCAAAGCTGATGAATATGGAAAGAACCCTATGTAGGTTAAGGAGTATAAGATTTGACCTGGGTGCCTTTTCGTGTAAACAATTTTAGAGTAAACTTGACTGGTCGAAACCACAACATCTAGACTAAAACATATTTGATATTTTTAACAAGGGAGTTATCAAAAATATATGGATTCCAGTCCCCTTCCTAAACTTGTAAAAAGAACCTCCCAATGGAACTCATATATCTGGAAGTCTTCTAAGAGGGGACTTTGTTAAAATTCCCATATCTCAAAAGTTGGACCCACCCTTGAACAATGAATAGGTGCAGAACTAGATGTGGAACCCTAACCCAATGGAACCTTGAGCCTCAAAGCAATGGGTGTATTCTAGGTAAGAAGGACACATCACCCAACTTCGAAGTCATACAATTTTTTTAGTCCAATGAAGAAGTGTCGAGTATAAGGTGACACAGGGAGAGGATAGGTGTCCTTGCATGATGAATTTGAATGGAGAAGGAAGGTTAACATTTGAGAAACTTATATCACAATGATTTGGATCATCATATCAAAATACCATCTACCCTTGGATTCCCTGGAAGAATGTTTATGGAAGCATTTTTTTGGGAAGTAAAATGGTGACATCACACCACAAAATAAATTCCTTTGACTAAGATAAAGGTCATGCATATTTGAGCCTGAAATGTATAAGGGTCATCATATTGAGAATATCTCATCCATCAGATCTATCAGAGTCATGGAATTCCATTAATGGTCATGCAATTTTTGGAACATGTAGTTATATGGACTATCCCATCTATTCCCAATGACCACGTGTCAGCCTCCAACTCATCTATCCTTGTTGATGAGTCCTTGACATGACATGCCAACTCTTCATGATAACGTGACATCCTCCTTCGCACCTAGCCCTCACGATGTAATGACCTTGTCTGATAGATTGAATGGTGGACATTTGTGTTGATCAATGATCCAAATTAATGTGGGCTCCTAAGATGCATATTCTTTAACTGGACAATGCACCTGATGAATTTGATGATCCAATGATAATCCCTTGCAATCCAATGGCTCTCATCCTTCTTTGGACTCATGCTCGCATGATTTACCATCAAGTTGTCATGCCACCATGATTCATGGATTTTCCTACAGTTTGTAGCCCACAAGGCTTATGAACTTGTGTCTTTTGGATCAAACCTTTGTTAAATGAGATGACTCAGATCCAACCTCAATTCCTAATCAATGCTCAAAGTTTGATATCAGTTGACTTATTTCCAAATTTAGCTAAGGATCCCACCTATGCATGATGACCACATGTCAGCCTCCAACTCATTTACACTTGTTGACGAGTCTCTAACACGACATACCAACGTGGCATGCTCTCTCAACATGATTATGTGGAATCCTCCTCCACACTTGGACCTCACAATGTAATGATATTGTCTAATAGATTAGACAGTGGAAATCTGTGTTGATCGATGACTTAGATTAACATGGGTTCCTAACCTGCACATTAATTAACCGACTAATGGGCTCAATAGATATAACAGTCCATACATACTCTTTTCTAATCCAATGAATCTTATCCTTCTTCGGGCTCACACTCATGGGCCTCACCATCAGGTTGTCATGCCACCACATGTTTTACCTACAACAACTCCAACTAAATTTTCCCATTCTAGGAAAAATTAATTGGGACCCCTACAAAATTTCTACATAAGCTATAAAAGGCTAGAGTGTACCCTCAAGTTTGAGAGATTTGATATTATGATTTATTTCCTAACCCTTGAAATATTTGAGGATTTGTTATAAATCCTAATCAGTCCCTATTTTACTTTAATATTAATAGGGTTTTCTCCTTATTCTAATTGGACTCATCCAGGATAGCTTGAAAACAATAGTTCCTTCTCTAAAAATAGGAATCTGCAAGCCTTGTAGGTTAACCCTTTGTGTGTGACTTCTTACAAACAAAAATATTGTTCATTGTGTTAAATGTTTTCCCCGAAACCTTTTGGTCGTAGGCCTAGCGGGTTTCCCCTTTTTTCTCGTGCAAGATTTACTAGTCAAGGACTTAACTTTGTCTCATGTTGTTCCTGTTATCGCTCAGTTTGTAGGAAAGGTTTAAGTAGCTTGAAGGCAAGGCTCAAACTGGCGTAATAGGAGCTTCCCCACCCACTGTCACCTCGATGGGGAGCTCTTTCTATTCAGGGTGGCTAATCCCAAGGGAGACGCCCCTAGTAATTTGGGGTTCTGAAAGGTCTTAAGGTCTAAAGGATCAAGATGAGGGTTTCCTTTCATAGATTACTGCCAAGAGAGATAGTCAAGGATGAAGGTATTCCACTGAGAAAGGCACCTGTTTGCGAGACAAGGCAAATAAAACTAAAA
>SNQJ01S0093912.1:0-25957 GCA_010110895.2 Picea sitchensis | reverse complement strand
TCTGTTCAAGTGCTATTTCTGTTGCTATTTCGTATATCATTTCTGTGTATTGTGAAGATTATGCTGGATATTTTACTGTTATTCTGTTATTTCTAGCATTTCGTTCCTGTTCTACATATTTTATATATCTGGTATCTTGCAAATTACCTCATGGAGCAAGAGTCCTCTCCGATGTAAGCCCAGGCCGGTGGTGATGGAAACTGCTACTGCTGACAGGACAAATCTGACTAAGAAGAAGAGATATGGGCCCTCCAGGGCCATGCTTAAGTCAATCCCGCTCTCGGTACTCCATGTCTAGGACCATGTGGGCCTCGAGACATGATCTCCTAGTTATCCCTAGATATCGGGGATAACAGTTCCCAAACTTCATCATTTGCAAGCCTAATGGGGTCACCTTATATTCCATACCATTGGAGTTAAACTCGCAGCCCTTGAACCACAAGCCTCACGATAAAAATTTTGCACACGGGGTCTCATCAAAATCATATCCTACAATAAACTTCCTGTGAAACTGTTCCCCATAAAGAATTCCTTACCGAACTTATTTCTCCATGAAACTTTGGCTCGTTATCCCTACAAGAGAATCTTTACATACAGACCCAAATCTAATGTCGATATGAGATTTATCCCTTTTCAAAGCTCTTCTCGTGAACTTATCCCCACGACACTTCTCCTAGAAATCTTGTCTTTGCAAGACACATTGAATCCCTTTTCGCTTGTGAAAACTTGATTTAATGTGCATTAATGGTTGACAGTTTTCTGGAAAAACATAGAGAACATATTTTATCTATTGAGATATTACAATTATTACTCATAAAATTTTGTTTAATATACACATGACCCAAATTATTTTGACTATTAAAAATTATTTGCATCTTTGAATGTTGTAGTGAATTGCATAGCTCAGTGTAAAACCCTTACTCCACTTTGAATTGTAAAACCACATTGAGTACAAGATGTATGTAGCTCAAGGACACCAAGGGAATACCTTTCTTGTCAATGTCCCAAACTAGGGGAAGATGCAAGAAACCCTTCACATACCAGACACTAGTCATTTCAATGGAAATCAGGGGTATCCTACATGGAATGAAATATATTGAATGTTCATTGACAAAGACTTTCCATAAGAAAGTGAAGATACCAATGTATACATGAATATCAAGAGAATCAAATTGTATGCCATAGTTTGCCAATTGGCTATTCTACCTTACAACAACGTAGTTCGATGGGTGTATGTGTATTTAGACTCAAAGAGAAAGATGATCTTCAATGCAGGAGGAAAACCCATATCCTCATTGAATCCAAACAATGTTCACGGCATGTGTAAATTGCCAACACCAAATTTCTTTCTCAACAAGCCATTTATGGAGGCATTTACTAAGAAATACCTTGACTTGACTAAAATAGTTCAAGAATGTTGGGAGAATAAAAATCGATAATCACAATCTAGTGAAAATATTTATCTGTAATATGTTTAGAATATATTTGATAATATGAATGAATGATTATCACATTGAATTGGGCCCACTAGTAAATTTGGGTCATTTTGTGACGGCTCTTTCAACGCTCTTGTGAAGTTATGTCGTGGATATTGCGACGAATCTTGGGTCTCCCAAAATTCACTTCACGTGCCATGGAAAGTGCAACTAACCTGAAAAAAAGTCCCAAGAGAGACGGACCAAGGAGGTTTTTGCAAGCTCGACAAAAAACATTGGTCGTTGCAATAAAGGCAACCAACATTTGTTGTCGCACGAGTGACAAAGAAGGAATATCATCACAAGAGAGACAAATAAGGGATATCATCGCAAGAGTGACAAATAAAGGATATTGTCGCAAGAGTGGGAAGGAAGGGAAATCGTCGCAAGAGCGACGAGGAAGGGAAATCGTCGCAAGAGGGACAATGTAGGGATATTTTCATAAGAGAGACAAAGAAGGGATATCATCACAAGGGTGACAAGGAAGGGATATCGTTGGAAGAGGGACAAGGAAGGGTGATTGTCGCAAGAGAGACAAGGTAGGTATATCGTCGCAAGAGAGACAAGGAAGATATATTATCCCAAGAGAGACGACTATAAATATTCTTACGACAAATTATCTATACTATCGACGAAAAGGATATTGTTACAAGAGCGACGAATGTAAAGATTCTTGCGACGAATTAGCTATAATATTGATGAAAAAATTTCATCAATAGTATAGCTAATTTGTCACAAGAATATTTACATTTATCTCTCTTACGCTGACATATATTTATTTAAGAAAAAATAAAAAATTGATGTCCTTATTCATAGTATTTCTATCACTTTGAAATATTCTTATGTAAACACAAGAGTTTGAATGTGGTAATGTTGATGTGTCATTATTAATAATTTTTTTTGAAATTTGTATATTATTAGTACAACATCATATAAACTAAGGAAACAACTGAATAAAAAACAATATAAAGGAAAAGTCTTTATATGGTAGAGACCCACTATCACTCAGATGATTTCATCATGTCTCCAAATTTAGAAGCCACCACCACCATTACAACTACCACTAATGCAAAAACTTCCATGTTCTTGACAAGTGATTTTATGGCCATGGAGATTCAAAAATAAAAAATAGGACTAATGACACTTTATAATTGGTTCATAGTGAAATTCCTTACAGTATAATTACTATAAAAATAATGAAACCACTAAACTAAAATTATCATTTTTCACTTGCATACATCATGCAAAGAACTTTTACACATTAAAAAGAAAGTTACAAAACTCGCAGACATTATACAAAAAAGTCTTGCAAATATATCCAATAAACTGATTACACACAATTTCTAAAATCTAGAGTTGTGATAATACGTTGTATACACAAAATTATTGCAATGTATTCAATAGAGTGATTACACACAATTTTTAAAATCTACAATTGTGATAATAAACTGTGTTTGTGATTGTTTCTCGTAACCAAATCTCCATTTTTTTGTTGAAATATGTAGGTTAGTTGGATACAATACATCCATTGACTCATCACTAGTCCATAATCCAATTTTATGTTATAAGGCTTACAATAAGTCTTTAATCAGTTCGAGTAACACAATTTTTGTTCACCGCATCATGCATCTCGAACCAATTGAAAGTTTTAGATTGATCAAAGTCTTTAGTTTTGATGGAAAACTACATGATAATAACATTCGTTACTAAAACTCCAAGGAATACTGAATATATTATTAGAGAGTAATTGTATCAAACAATTGTTTATTATTTTGTTTATTTCATGATGCAAAGAAAAATAAAGAAAGATTTTAAATTTGAAGTCCCTTCACCTAAATTTGTTTGTTTCTAAATTTCATCTAGCCAATGATAGTTGAAGTGGAAGTTTTTGAAGACTATCGAGTATTGTAAAAAAACCTAAATTTGTTTGTTTGTAAAATTTATCTTGTTTCTAAAATATATCTAGCTAATAATAATTGAAGTGGAAGTTTTTCACGATTACTGATTATNATACTGAATATATTATTAGAGAGTAATTGTATCAAACAATTGTTTATTATTTTGTTTATTTCATGATGCAAAGAAAAATAAAGAAAGATTTTAAATTTGAAGTCCCTTCACCTAAATTTGTTTGTTTCTAAATTTCATCTAGCCAATGATAGTTGAAGTGGAAGTTTTTGAAGACTATCGAGTATTGTAAAAAAACCTAAATTTGTTTGTTTGTAAAATTTATCTTGTTTCTAAAATATATCTAGCTAATAATAATTGAAGTGGAAGTTTTTCACGATTACTGATTATTGTAAAATTATGCACTAAACAATTTATCAACCATTTCAAAGATTGAAAAACATATTAAATTGGAAATGTCAATGAACCCAAAAAGATAACCAAATTGCAAATAAACACAAATTTTAATATAATTTTTTTGGTTGTGACTTTTTGTCCATAAAATAGAAAATTTGACCTTACAAGTATGTAGTGAAAAATGTCAATTCACACTTTGAAGACTTATGAATTCAGAGTCTCAATTAGTTACGAGCAAGTCTTAGTAGTAGTTACAACAACAATGTAAAATGTCTGCTTTAAGAAATAAATCCAGAAATCAATAATTTGTGATTATAGTTTCAAATCATAATGTTACCAATGTGTCTAGGTTTTGAAATGTTTTCTCACTCTCAATTTTCCATTATTGCATCGATGATTTCTACCATAGGGATAATTAGTTAGATTCTTTGCTCAATGTTTGGTAGATAAAATACATTTGGATCCTTGGGAGTAGGGAAAGAATCAACTTCAGGTCAACTAGTATTGAGGGATTTAATAACCAAATAGAAGATAAATAAATTGGGTAGATATACTAGGGTTTTTGGAATCATAGGAAATCCAATAGGTCACAAAAAAGAACCAATTTTGCAAAATCATGCATTAAGAGATATAGGACCAATTTTCCCCCATCTGTCTATTACAAACTAATGATATCATGAAATGGAACTTTATGTTTTCCCTTAGTTTGAAAGTACAAAGTTACTAACATGAAGAAAATTAATTTTCTCCTAGAAACACCAAGATATTTTGTTTTAGGCACCTTTCTAAGCCTCTATTGGCATAAAGGGGATAGATTTGATCTCCTACATTGTGAGAGCTATTAATGACACTTGTAATCCATATTCTATATCAATTTCTCCCAAATTGTCATCCATGTTTATGCTAATGTCTCTATAATAGCTCTCACGTGAAAGAAAGGGTGAATTTATGGGAGTACCTGCTATATTTTGTTTGGGTTACTTTCTCATCTCTTTTCTTAAGAACATAAAAATTTGTATTGAGTAAAAATTGAGAGTTATATGCTACATGGGTCCATAAGGAAAAAACACAGTGGTGATCCAAATACAACAATTATAATCATGATATGGAAAGATAAATTTCTATGTTCAATCCCTACTATGTAAGTAGTGAAAGCCATGATGCTAATATTAAATTCATTTCATGTTTTTCTCGAAGGGATGGCCTATCATTTGAAGTGAAAATGACACATTCAATTTATGGTCATTTTTATGTGCAACCAATGGTTATAATCTAGTTAGAAAATTATACTTGATATGGATGCATGCCATATATTATGTGGGCCTTTGAGGACTACACTAAACATTTTTGCATCAGAACAAAATCTACTGGCCTTCAAACAAACATTAGTGCTGGATTATTTTTCATTTCTATATATATCCATTGTTGGATTTTGCAAATATGTGCTACAATGGTTTGACAAAATGGTAGGGAAATCTTGTTGTCACTTGTGGAATTGTTTTTCCACTTATTTGTCTTGTGGTTTCCACTAGGAGTTTCACTTTCTAAGACACCATATGGGTGTTGAATGGGATGACTATGAAGATTTGACATTCTTACTAAATATCATGCTAAGGTGATGCAGTCAACAATAATAACTCTCGAAAATTCAATCTAAGTGAGACATTATATTCCTCATGAACAATAGATATTATATGTAAATAATCACCAAGAGCGTCGACAAATTCTGAAGGCCTTCACCTTGATTTACTAAACTAGACTTCTTTTCAAGTCCCAAGTTATAAAATTAAAATAAAAAATGCAGGTCTCTCTCTCTCTTTCAAGTTATGAAAATCATGTGATACTAGCATGAATTAATTTTTATAGAGAGGGTGCATATCTAAGAAGATGAGATTTTGTTTATCTATTAAATTGTGCCAATGCTATAGATTATTATTATTCTCTTCATAACGCAAGGAAGTTACTGTAAGAATTTCAACTTTTGATGAGATATCAAAGAGAATTTGTACTCATGATATGACCCAACAAACATATATTTATTTAAAAAAAAAACAAATTGAGATAGCTTGTGCCCCTTCTAAAGGAGATAGATTAAGGGTTTATCATTCAATAGAAGGTTATATCTCGTACTCTAATCTCATCTTTGATGTCTTATGTGGGTGCAATAAATTTATGTATGTGTTGTTGTGTCTTTGTTGAGCATTTCATATGGTTGTTACATATATATCATATATGTCCTTGACTGATAAAACTTGTTGTTTGGTTGTTTTGTCACGTCTTCTTTATCGATTTTCAAGTTCTATTTGTTTCCTAGACTCCATAGTCCAAGCACAAGGCACCCTGTCTTTCTTGGATTCTCACATTATATCTTAAAATACAAAGAGATTAACATTCTGCAGATATGGTTCCCACAAAACAAGAACTAGCACCCGAAGAGAATTATTGAGCCCACATATCAAGTTTGACTAGGTCAACCTTAATCACACCTTTTAATAAAATAAAAGTATAAAGAATATGACTCTATCAATGATTATAATTAGTAATAATGAATACATGAGACATGGCCACATGTAGAGATAATAGTGTAATAAATCCAATAGTGTTAGACTACCCCATTATTAGGGAATTCATGAGATATGAATAATCATTTGATGGGTGAGCATATGAATCTGAAGGAATTTTCCTTAACATATAATTGACAACAACCTTAGACTACAACATCCTTCTCAACCATGACTACATACATTCTATTCATGTCATCATCTCTATCATTTTTTGGTGATGCATTCCCCCATGAGTCCTACATCCTCACTATTGACCAACTCACATTAGATAAAGACTACCCAGGTTCCCCTTCATCTTATTATTCTAATTAACCATTTTCACCTCTAAACAAGTTAATAGGTGAATTCTATGTCAAAGACATCTACACTAAGCAACTTCTATCACTAGCCTTTCCTTCACCAACACCTTCCCTAGTGATAAAAGTTCTAAATTGGATCCATGAAAAATATTGGTTATCGGTTCATATGTTTTAAGGCTCAATACATGAATAATTCCAACGGTATAAGAAAAGATCATGACTATTGAAAATGTAGGAAATAGGGTTGATGGCATGAAGGGCCCCATGCTATGTCTGTTGGTGTCATACAAGTTTGGAACTCTTGAAACGCACAAACAAACAAGCATGTAAAATTTAAATCCAAACTTGAACAATTCAATCTCTAAAATTTCACGTTTACCAATGCCTTCAAATCGCTAGGATGATATCCATGAAGCCACAAATTGATGCAGAAATTGTATGCCAATAAATCCAATAAAACCAAGGAGTATTGAATCAATATATAGCAAAACTAAGAGAAGATGAAATTATCATTAAGTGTATAATAAAATTGCATTCATAAATATATACAAGCCATAGAAATAGACTTGTACATATTATCAGATGAAAATGTACCTATAATGTCAATGAATTATATACATCATTACATGTTCATATATATAATGTACATCTAACTATCTTATAAAACTATTACACATCATCAATTTCTTTTAGTCTTCTTTTGTGTTTTCTAGTTCTTAAGTAATTCATCGATCTCCATGTCTTCATTTACTGGGTTCTCTTTAGCAGTTGATGTTTCTTCGATCCTTCCACCTCGAGCACATATTGTCTCATACCCATAGAGTGGAGGCTATTGTGAGGGGCCATCACCTACAAAAAAAAAAAATATTAAATTTATATGGCCAATTTTTAAATATCATTGAAGTAGTTCATTAATATTAAAAAAAAACTTTGCAATGTAATTATTTACCCGGTCCACTAGTTGGCACCGTTGGAATGACTACCATGTTCACCTAATCTTGAGATCGAGGAGGCTCAAATATGACATTATCTTCCATTGAAATGACAAAATTTATAATTACACAATTTATAAGTACGGAATTATTAAGTATATGATTAATATACAACCATTTTACCATTGTGGGCCTCAGTCACAGGAACATCTTGGGGCTTCACCCCACTAGGATGGGGCTTCTGGGGAACACCATGATCTTCTAGCCATGCTGCACTATTAGCGCTTTGTTGTTCAGTACTAATGGTTTTGTTGATAGCGCTTCTCCTCTGATTAAAACATAGTAAGACATTAAATTATGGATGATATCAAACATTTACATATTTTATAAGTAATGAAAGGTTAATGTGGACTGATTTTTATTTACCTTATCCCACAAACTGGATCTTGGGGTATGCCCCATGCTTTTCCTATGGTCAACCATGGATTTATAGCCGTATTTGTAACCAAGTTGGAGGTATTACTCCATGGTTTCATTTTTGAATTCATCGCCCTACATTGCATAAGAGTATGTTTTTTTAATATTGTTTTTGGGTGCAATTATCTGAAAGTTGTAAGGCGATATACAAATTCTATTCTTAAGATGTTTGGGTACTTACGATTCGTGACTGTAACCTCGAGTAGCCACCCTAGCCTAGCTTGTGTTGGCTATGTTTGACAATGCTTTCTTTGGTTTCCTTCGAAGTGTCAGGAAACCTATCATCAAAATTTTGAAGTATATTATATATAACCACACTTTTATTTAGATCAAAATAAAAATAAAATAAAAATATTGTAATTTATCTTGGAGTACCAATTATTTTTTCTTCTGATTTTTTTCAATATCGTTTATTTTGCATCATCAATGATCATCTTCCACTCCCTCTCTGGAATTGTGGGAGGATGCTCATACCTAGGATTTCTTTCCAAGATTCGTCTATAAAAATCCGGCGTATATTTTAAATATTCACCTGCTGCAGAGGTGACCTCTTTTTTATTGAACATGTCTACTCCAAAGAGGCCTTCGAGAAAATCCATAAGTTCTTTTTTGAGGTTGGAATTCTGGCAATTCCGCCTCATGCGTAAGGTTGCCCCAAAAATCAATAAGGCCTTGCTCTCTAGGTGCCTAAAAAAATGGTTGTTTCCTACACACAAAAGGATATAATCATTAATTTAAAAATAATAATCTAGATTATTTGTGTATGAGATGGGGGTGAAATCATGAAGATGGATGTCTATTTTTCTTGTTTTATGAGAAAAAAAAAACTATATTTTCACAACTTCAACTTCCAACATACGAAAGTATTTGTTTTATTTAGAATTTCTCTTTACAATAAAAAAAAAACTTGTGAAGAATTTTGTTAGCTTTCCAATGACCATTTTTCAATTTTTTTTTATTAACATTTGATATTTCAATTTGACAATTGTTTAACAGTATGTTCCTTCAACATGAAAGGAATGATAATGCATTATTTTTTCCTCCAACAATGTATCTATTATTAAACTTATGTTTCTAACAAACTAAATATACTGCAACATTCTACAGAGACTCTATTTTATTATGACTATAATTTTGAATATAATGGATGAATATTATAATTTCTAGAATTTTTTGAAGTTGACCAAGCTGAAAACGTTGCAGATTTTAAACACATGTTTTCCTCCACCTTATATC
Organism: Picea sitchensis; assembly: GCA_010110895.2. Lineage (NCBI taxonomy): Eukaryota > Viridiplantae > Streptophyta > Pinopsida > Pinales > Pinaceae > Picea > Picea sitchensis. The sequence goes on along the minus strand of SNQJ01S0093912.1, from coordinate 16,670 downwards.
TATATTATATTTTACTTAAAAGTAAAATATAAAAATACACTTTTGAAAAGAACAGTTTAAGGATTATGAATATAATTTTTTTAAATATTTCACTGTGTATTTTTAGAGATACAGATATTTCATTTCATTGAATCATAATGTCTACTAAAAATATTATGCAATGATTTTTTTTTTTTTAAATTAAATAAAATTAGATAAAAATAATGAAAATGAAAAAAAATATAGGAATTGAAAGTAGATTCAATTTTTCAAATGTTGGTGTCATTTTTGAAACCAAATTCTGAGTATTTGTAGGAGTTCACAACCTCCAAAGTTCAGTTAAGCTTGGGTGAATTGTCTGGTTTCTGTATACAGTCCCAATTTTTCGTTTTTGGCCGAAAAAATATTTCAGCTGAAACAATATTATTTCGTCTGAAAGACTAAATTCTAACGAAAATTGTTAAAACTAAACAGTTTCCAAGGTTTTCGTTCGAAAAAACCTTGTTTCGGCCGAAAGATGTTTGAGCGAATTTCGTCGGTTGAAAAAAATGAAAAGACATGTCGTATCATTTCATTTCGTGCCAAATCATATAAATACGCTTTCAGTCGAACACATTTAACATAATTCATCGCTTGTTTGATGGTTTTCTAGAGCACCTAAACAAAGTTTCGAAACATCTTTTTGGTTTTTGTTGAGTAAGGTAATTGATATTTGTTCAAGTTTTTATTGGAATAACAATTTATATGTTGAAAGATAAATGTTGAGCATTTTTTCAAGGTGAAGTCTTTGTTGAACATATCGTTTACAGATAACTATAAAAGTCATGGGAAACAAAAGTTTGCACAAGAGAAAATTGTATCGCACTCACGATGATACTCACCATAACGAACAAAGGAAAGAGCAATATTGGAGAAAGAAACGAGAACGTGCAAATATTGAAGAAAGAAACGAAGATAATGTAAATAGATATTTTCAACAAGAAGAAGTCCAACCAGGTATGCATGCACATATTGTCTATATTAAAAGTATAGAATTCAAATTTAAAATATTGTTTAATATAATTGATTGTAATTACAATTTGATGTTTTTCAAAAAACATGAATATATCCATCTCATAATGTCGAAGAAGACATTGGAACCGAAATTGAATCAGAAGACGAATCACCTATAGGTATGTACATAAATTTAGATAAAACAAGCTGAACACTTGTATATATATTTTAGTGAATTTATGTTCGGGTTTTGTTTTTTAATATAAACTTTAAATTGAAATATGCATGAGAATCTATCAACATTGATGATGAGATATTAGAAAATGTTGATATTGACAAATTTGGGAAGAAAAAAGCTAAGCATTATATAAGATATCAAACTAAGAATATGTATAATACTTTTTTCAAAGATGAATCACTAATAGTACAAGCTCAACTTTTACTATGTCTAATAAAGTCAAGAAATTTAAAATAAGATACATCATTATTGGGTATTCAAAAGTCGACAAAAGATACAAAGGTGAAACAAAATGTCTTTGACAATATAACTAGTGTATTAAGATTTTGGAAAATCTCGAAAAAAAGATGTCAGTGTTGCACGTAGAGAGATACAAACAACAGTTGTTTCATCTAGCAATATAAAATATCGTTTGACACGACACATGGCAAAAACGATGGGAACGTCAAGAAAAATATTTCACAAACATAGAAAATTTCGATTGCAAATAGAAGCAAATGATGAACTGGCTTGTTGGACAGTGATTTATAGACAACCCTACAAAGATAGACTTGCAAAAAGTATTAAAGAATTGGCCCATAATTGTTGGTTGGAAGAATCGTGTGTTTCACCACATACAAGGGATGTGTTGCGATGAAGAATAGCATGAAAACAATATGAAGAACATCCAAAACATATATTTCCAATGACACAAATAGAATTGTTCAATAAGTTCAAAGAAGAGCATAAATAAGTTAAAATTTCAATCAATACATTTGTGCAACAAAAGCCATGGTTTGTTAAACCCATCACTGTTCGTGAAACTTGTTGTTGTCGTTATCATGTGGAATTTGAGTTGTATTACGACACTTTTTTTCATTTTGGTAAAAATTTATGGCCAATTTCACCTCCTCCTTCCACATTCCGTGCTTTTATATCTTAAATTCTATGTGAAAGAGAAAGTGATGATTTATTTTACAAACAAAAATGTGTTGGTGGAAAGAAATGTGATCATTGTGGAAATATAAGTATGTTTTACTCAAAGTATCATATTGATATGAATGATCAATCATTTTCTAATGAAGTAGTCAATTGGAAGAGATATGAATATATCTACAACACAAATCCACATTCTTCAAATGTTATTTCCAAAAGGATTGATTTGAGAGTACATAAAATCTGTGTGATAGATTTTTTGAACAAGTTTGAGGAATAAATTTATAAATACACCAAGCATTCACATAGAGCTCGATGGAAAGACCTACAATTCAAACAATACCGTGAAGTGTTTCCACTAAGGACAATTTTGTCTGTAGTTGATTTTGCAGAGAATTAGACGTTCACTGCACAAAAAGAAATACAGAGTGAATATTATCATTTTGATCAAGTCACGATATTTTTCCATGTTCTATATAGACATGCTCAATGGAGTCTTGATAACATAGAAAGAACCAACGACAATCAACATGTGATTAAAGAATATCACTTTTATATAAGTGATGATCTAGCACACGACACAGATTATGTACAACATTGTTTTGATAAATTTTATGATTCATTGAAAGAATGCAAAATAAGATTCAATCGACATTGGATATGGTTGGATGGGTCTGCGGGTCAGTTCAAATATTCACGATCATTGTATTGGTTATGTCGTCTTCATAAAAAATCAAACATTACACTTTGTAGGAATTTTTTTGAGACTGGTCATGGAAAAGGAGAGCACGACGGTGCAGGGGCATGTGTAAAACAAGCATTTCGAAGGTATTAGATGAACCCTCATGCCGATCGATTTGAATCCGCTAAAAAAGTTTTTGAATGGTGAAAAATGGTGCTAAGCCATGAATATAATCCGTCAAGGGATGTGCACAGGTGTGTCTATATATACATGTTACACATGTACATAGGATATTTTTATTTGAACGTGTTCAAGTTTATATTCAATCTTCAATCATTTTCTTGAGAGATTTCAAGTTAACAAGTTCTTATCTTGTGCAGGTTTTTTTTGGTATGTTGGAATCAAAGATGTAAATAGATCAATCCCATATGATGCCAGTAAAATACATGGGACACAAAAAATACATTCAGTTAAAACAAAACGTTATCAAAATGTGTTTCCATTTGATAGAAGAAATGAGTCTTGTTTTTGTTCAGTTTTCATAGAGGACGCATAATCCATAGATATTTGCGAAAACGAAAATGCAGAATATGTTAAAGCTCCGAGACATACCGAAATTAATATAAAAGTGAAAATGCCACTTGCAAGCTCAGAGGAGATGGAATCAAATGAAACTATAGTGTCAGTTGATGGCAATAGAGTTTCTGATCTTGTTAGAGAAGGTATTTTTTATGTTTAATTTTTTCAAATAACTTGTAGACATACTTGTGTGATAATCTAACACAAACTATTTGTTGTCCAATATATCCAATTATTTGCAGGAGATATCTTTGCCATGGTTGCACCTGTAGACAACACTGAAAACATGAAATATTATTTGATGCGATGCACAGAACAAAAGATGAGGCTATTATAATATTTTGATGATAACGGTTTTATATATGAAAGAGGATGCATTGTATTGAAAGGATAATTTTTTCAAGAAACCCATAAAACTGATACTCATGTTCACTTTCAAGACTACCAATCACATGTCAAAAGTTGTTAATTTAGTCATTTGGTATGTGCAGCGCGCATAAAGTTAATAAAAGTTCAATAAAAAAAACAAAAAAGTTAGAAAATGGAAAATGTCCAAAGTCGATCGTGAACAAATAATTGAAGATGGAATACCATTATTATCTCTTTAAACAAGTGACACATGTGCATTCTAGAATTTTTTATTTTGCATTGAAAGTACATGTACTTATGAATATCTAGGATTCTAGAATCATTTCCAGTTTAGTTTACTTTCATGGTCCATTCAATTAATAAAAGTTGTATTTCCCATGAATTATAAATTTTACCAAACCTTATTTACAATTTTAGGGAACCTAAATTGACCTATACTTTGGATGATTATGCTTTAATCCTACAAATTATCCAAATCATATACACAAACCCTTTAATACATGTAACTAATTTACTACATATAGGATAAATGCGTTCATTATTTGCAATTTGATTGTTCAATGTTTTTTGAGATGAAGAAGATAACTTCATATCAAAACTAGGACCCATTTCCATGTCATTATAAAGGACTATTGATGGCTTAGAAAAACTTTCAATTCTGATAATTTTTAATATCAATATAAATTTTAATCAAGATCGCTTACTTATATTAAATTTGATGACTTGTTTTGACTATTTTCAACCATATTTCCAAATCAAACAAAATTTAAATTATATGTAAGAAACTATAATTTTTATTTCACATTTTCTTGAATATTTCATTATGAAATTTCATAAGAAACTATTAAATTTGACGAACTATAAAATTTAATTTTTATTTCACATTTTCTTGAATATTTCATTGTGAAATTTCATAAGAAACTATAAAATTTGATGATTTTTTTTGAAATCAAGAAAACAGTATATTGAAATTATTTCATCCAATATTTTATATAAATAAACATAGTACAAGTAAAATCAAGACAAGACAAAATATTACATGAATGATCTCAATATCTCTTCTATCTCTTCTTGTGCTTTTCTTAGCTATTGTTATCATCTTTGTAGTTTTCTCATAGTTGTTTGTATGAGAAAGAAGGTGAATTCAAATACCATTAAACCTTTCATTGAGATGTTGATGTAAATTGAGATTTTGATGTAAATGTGAGACCATGTCTCTCTGAAAATATCRAAATGATAAAGACCATGTAAATGTCCTAGGTTCAAATTCAAGTGTGTGTAGAGCCCCTTGTGTGTGTCTCTCTTACTTTGTAATATTTATAGTGTCTTGCTTCATTCTTCCATTTGTTCAAGTGATTCTTTCTTTTTATGTCTTCTAACCCATTCTTACACTAATTTTCTTAGTACTTCCTTTTTTTTCATGCGAAAAGAACAATTTCACTATTATTCTATTAGAAGCAAATGAATTTTTTTGTTACATATGGATCTAGAAAGTGATGATAAAAAAAGATTTGTAGTCTTTCCTTCCTTCCACATTTTTACATTGTAGTAAAGTTATAAAAAATCATCTAGTGGCATATACAAAATTATTCAAAAAATGGACATCTGTAAAGATCCAAGCTAGAAAATGTAAAAAAAAATTGTACATACAATAGTTCCTATAACGACGCCTCTGTTACGACAACAAGTAACGATATATATATATATATATATATATATATTGCTATGCATTAGAAAATTAAAATTGTCATGACATTATTAATAACATCATTTTTAATGGCGCAGGAGAATCGAAGTACTCAATCAATCATACAATAACATCACCTTAAAACTGAATGACAACAGAACAAAGTTTCTCTTAGCAAATAAATAGATAAAAGCATATACCATTGCAGATGGAAAGGAACTAGTGGAGATCATTATTGATGGCTTGGTTGAAGTCTTCCAAGGATTAGTGACAATATGGACTATCACTAACAATATGTGGAAATACTCTCGACATAAATTTCATTAAAATATCAATTCTAGAGTCCATTCTTACTACCTTAAGCGGATTGATGAGTTGGTTTTCAAGAGTAGAGGTTCACATTCACTTACCTTTAGTCAAGGGTCTGGATCTACCTCCTAGCACAAGTTGAAGTCTTGAATATGTTGTTAGGATTTTAAATTTCTTAAGAGGGAGCAATTAAAGACATGTGTAAGATAATCGAGTTAATGGTGATTATAGATCTCATGAGTTTGAAGGTAATTGTAGGGAGCGTCTTGTATCATGTCTAAATTGAGAAATCATCAATGAATAATCGATTAATATAATTACTTATTTAGAAATGAATTATAATAAATTATAAAATTAAAGTAGGATCCTCTATATCCCAAAATGACTAGGTACGTTATTCTTTATTATAAATAAATCTAGAATGGAACATGTGAGTTCCCTTAAAGGCAATAATCAATGATTAAAACATCCCATAAAAGTCCTTCAAATCAAGCTTGCTAAATTTCTATTCTTATGCACAAGGTAACGATTGACATTTATCTATTACAATATTTTTCCACTCCCCCCTTCTCACGCATTAAACACCGTCAATGTCCATCACTAGCTTCAATGTCATTAATCTTATCACATTAATGTTCTCTAACTGAACGGTATTCTCATGATACATTGTTGAACAAAACTTCACTGTTTGGTTGACCTTTACAAGGATTATGATTAAAGTGAAAGGGTAACGGAGATCAGATTCATTGAAGTCACTCACGGGTTCAAATCAAATTATTCCCGGTTAAGAGATGGCAAGAAACGACCATGGAAATAGTTAACATCATTCTGTAAGTCATAAAGTATCATATAACTTCAGGACTGCAGCGATTCTAGCCAACTGAAATATCGAAGAGAAAAGCAATTAGTTGTTGGGCGAATAGATTATCGATCATGGACCTTCGACCTTCAAATGTCGAAGAGAAATAATTACATCAAAAGGCGTATATCTATTGATAATGGGCACATTTAATAGGTTTTTAGTTCTTAATACGTTTTCTATGAACAAGATTAAATATGCCTAGAATATTCTTAGTGGTCACAATAAATGAATGGCTCTGATTTCATCCATTAACTTCAGAGCTGTTATAAAGACATCCATTTATATGTTTACATTTTTACATTTACCTAATCGTATTTAAAAATTACTGTGTTAAATAACTTATTGCCAAGTCTACCTGATTAAAATATATTAATATATTCACACAGGTTATTATGAATGTTTCAATACGAAACTCCATCTCTGATATTTCTGGGATCTTTAACTCCAGTTTAAAAGTTAAAAGTTTGGGTGAGAACTAGAGGACTCAAAAATACAGGCGTGAAGGACGGATTCCAACACTTCTGCCTGCGTTTTGTTAAAGGGATTTTTGGCCAAAAAAAAATATATTCAGAGGGGAGGACGTGTAGATTTGTTGTCCATGAGGGGAGGACATTCCGCCTTAACCCCACTGGTTAGGCTTGCGATTAGAGTAATGAGTGTTGGGTGAATGGATCTCTAATGGATCTCTTCGGGTATTCAAGGAACGCTGCCATTGCGAGTCAAGGAATTCTATGACGGATTTATCAACTAAGAAACAGAACAAACTTCAGGGTCACCCCAAAAAGTGGCTGATAAAAAATATGAGTTCGTTGTGGGATAAATTCGTTGACTGTACCGTCATCTCCATTATTATTTTAAAATAAAAACGTTGGCAACACAACAACAATTACAATGCTTTCATAAATTCGTTGTCTGCTAGTGACATCACGAGCTAAAAACATTATCGCTGACAATCACTGATACACTATCTAACATATATAAACTTCTTGTCTTCTAAATATACAAATTGTTGTCTATTAAAATCGCCATCCATTAATGTTGTTACATTACCGCTATCCATTCCATTCTGAGATCGCTATTAACCATGATTTATTGTCGGTAAAATAAATGATAATGCTTGCTATAAATTAAATAAATCACTGTCTATAAATTAGAAAAATCGTTGGGTAAGTATTACAAAAATCTTTGTCTCTTATTAAGTTGCTTCCTATCAGTAAATATATGTATTGCTGACTTAAAACGATATGTTGTTGCTGTCTATTTAAGGTATGTGTTCATTATCCAATACATTTCCACTAAATCCTATATAAATTCAATGTCAACTATATTGCAGATAACAAATATAAAAATGCAGTCAATATATATGTAAGTTGTCAACTGTAATGTAGTCATCAATATAAAAACCCAGTCCATGATGTGGCAATCCAAAATATTAATTCTCTGTCATAAGATAACGCAGACGTATATGATATAAGATAAGGAAGATATATAATAACGCAGCTATATAATTGTTGTCCCAAATCGCAGGTATAATAATTCGCTATCAATAAATAAAAGAAATTCGCAAGTTAAGAATTTCGTATGTCAATAAACTGGAAATCAATGAAAGAAAAACATCTCCACTTAAAATCGTTGTGTAATAAAGATTCGATTCGCATTCATTCAAAGGGTGAATTTGTTTCCTATCAAGGTATGATTGCGCTGAGTTTTATCATAATAAATCACAAGAATAAAGCGCAAAGATAATCAACAAAAACACAGAGATACTCAGCACAAGAAGGTGCAAAGACAATCTTTCAGCCATGAATCGATCAAACGTAGAGATAAGTAAGGGGTAGGCAGCTGGGCAAAAATATCCATCGCTCATCATCCATGCACAGAAAAGCAGGGCATTAGAATCTATAGGTATTTAAACACCAAAGTGACGACCATCGATTCGGCTCTTGGCCGACTGATCATGAATGGACTGATAACCTAGGGATAAGGGAGGAAGATAAAGCACAATCTCTTCATAATAATCAATAAAACCCACACTGATAAGTTAATGAAAGCAGAAGTTGGGTTCGCCAAAGGAAATCCATCAGAAAAAAACAAGCAAGGGGATTACAATACCATAGGAAAGAAGGTGCAAGACAACACATCGAAATGAAATCTTAAACCGAGCACAGAGAAATAACATGAGTAAATTTAATTTCATTGCAAGTAACAATTAAACCGGTGTACCTTAGCCAAACGTGACTGCTCGGTAGTTTTTGTCTCACGCGCACTCTATCATGCTTCTGCTTGTCGACCGATGTGACTTGACCGGTACCTCTCAGCCAATGCTAGGGGTACTCTTCTTCCCCCTGAGCCCCCCGAGCCGCAAAGGGGCCATGCACACTATACCATAGAACACTTAACACCCATATCGCCTTGCAATGTCGAGCTAGCACTCATTACCCGAGTTGGGTATCCCAAATCCCACAAGAGAAGCTGAGTCAAGACAAAACTTCAGCAGCGTAACGTTACACATAAATATCCGATCCATACTCCTCCTTATCCATCCTTTTTATAGAGTTTTTAAGTGATTTATTTCCCAAATTCCCATTTAATTTATTTTTCATTAATTTAATCAGAAAAACTTCCCCTTTACACATGTCACCCATCCCCCTAGTTGCACCAGAAATAAATTTCATTAATTATTTAATTATTCCTATTTCTCTCACCCACCTAAAAGCATTCCTAAAAATGCTTCTTGGTGTCCCAAAATTCCCTTACAAATCTTAAATAACTTATGCCTTACTAAATTCCTAGTCGAGTTCATAATTAGAAAGTTCTTAAAGGCAAGATTCCTTACTAAGTTAGACATTTAACTTTTTTCGTACGTTTCCCTTTTTCTTTGTGTTTCCCCTTTTTCCTTTAGTTTCCTATTTCTTTTAAGTTTCTCTCTTTTCCCTTTTTAACTAAAACTCAATTTAGCAAGTGTAGAAAACAACCATTCACCCCTTTTTATTTTTCATTAAAAATTAAATTAGCATATGTAGATAAAACAATCATTTCACTTTTAAAATTTTAATCCCCCATTGTAATTTGATTTTAATAATTTAATTGAACTTCTTACCCCCTTCTTGTTACATGTTTAATTATGGTTATTATTTTTTACCACAAGTGTTACTTAGACGTAGATTTTAATTTCGCTAGGCTGAGCAACATTTTTATTAGGGAATTTATTTTTAAAACTTACTTATCACAACATTCATTTTAAGGCCGACTAGGTTTATTCACTTACCCGATGAAATCGTGGCGTGCCCTTTAGGACGCACTAGGTGCTCCAAGGGTGCCACTCTCCTTTTTTCGTTTTCCTTGTGCGACATGCCCTTCAGGACACACTACGTGCTCCAAGGGTGCCACTCGCCTCTTTCTATTTTCCTTGTGCGATGTGCCCTTTAGTATGCACTACGTGCTCCAAGGGTGCTACTCGTCTCTTGATTGACTTGGTAGACATCAAAAACCCCTGGAGTCAATACTCCACCAGGTGATCTTGTGGGAGACTAAGGGCCTCTAAGTAATAAGATCCCTTCCTTATTGCGTGCCCCTTAGAATCATCGTGAGTGACTATCGTAGTCTTCCCTCATGACATCGTGAGTCATCTCAAACTAGGTAATCGTTAACCTACAGTTTGAGCCACGACGAGAGTGATAGTAGGTTGTGGCACTACTGATGTGCACACCTCTCCCTCAAAGTCTATGGTTTTTGTGCGTGACCCCTATACTCCACATGAGAGTCTGGTCAACAAGATATCGTCAGCCTGCATCATTAATGAATTATGTCAGTAATAATAATCAATCATCATAACATCTAATCAGATGTACCTATGTTATATCAACAACAATCAACCCAACAATCCAGTCCCTAACTCGATCCAAAGTCCAAGGGGTTTCATCGATGCCTCTGCATCCTCGATGTCCAAATTCCTGCACACTCAGGAGAACCTAGTCAATATCACCTGTCTATGTCAATACAACAAAATAACATATCACCATATCCATAATGCTTCATAATCATAATCAAACGATCAATAGTATAATAATACAGATCACTTGTAAGCAAGTGTCCTCAAAGAATAAGTTCTCTTAGTGCGCGGAGGAGCGGGATGTTACATACACCCCCTCTTGGTTTAAACTTCGTCCCGAAGTTTCACATTATGTAAGTGCTGATAAAAGTGTATCACAATATCATAAGTCTATCTATCGAAAAAAAATGGAAACTAGTGGTGCATATCATATGCGTTCTCCCAGGTTGCCGAGTGCGGACTATATTTGTCCCACTAGACCTTGACCTGATCTACTGTTCAACGCCATAGTTGTTGAATGCAATGGTCCAGGGTGTGGATTGGCTCAGCCATGAGCACACCCTCATCTGATACCTGCAAGGTACTTGAGTCAAAACATGTGTAGGATCACTAACATAATGTCTCAACAGAGACGTGAAAGACATCATGGATATGCCTCAAGGATCAGGCAAGGATAGTCAGTAGGCCACGGGCCCTCTCCTTTCCACAATATCATAGGATCCCGTGAACCTAGGAGAGAGTTTATCACCCTTTCCAAATTGGATCGAACTCTTATGCGGTTTCACCTGCAAGAAGACTCGATTGCCAACTTTATAGCTGCGATCGACACGATGCGCATCAGCATAACTCTTTTGTCTATCCTGTGATTCCTTTATCCTTTGTCTTATTATTTTCATTGGATATTCAATTTCTTGGATCACTTCAGGTCCAACCAAGACCCTATCTTCAAGCTGATCCCAAACTCAAAGGCGTCTGTCACGGTCGCCCGTAAAGAAACTAGAAAAGTGCCATATTAATGGTGCTTTGATAACGGTTGTTATATGAGAATTCTACCAGTGGAAAGAATTCTTCCCAATGCTTCTATTGGTCCATCAAGTACATACGCAACATGTCCTCCAAGATTTTGTTTGTTCGTTCGGTCTTCCCATCTGTCTCCAAGCAACACACAGTAATGAAGTTAAGTTGGGTTCCCAAGGCCTCTTGGAAACTAGTCCAAAATCGTCCAGTAAACACCGATCCTTGATCGGATATAATCCTCTTAGGCCTGCCATGCAGCCTCACAATCTCATTGATGAAAACTCTAGCTATGTCAGGTGCTTGATATGTCGTACACACAGGAATAAAATGAGCACTCTTCATCAGAGTGTCAACTACCAAAAAAATCGAGTCATGTCTCCTTGCTGTCAGTGGAAATACAACAATTAAATCCATCAAAATGACCTCCCATTTTGATTCCAAAATAGCACGTGGTTGTAGTAATCCTGTTGGATGCCTATGTTCATCCTTCACCTACTGACATTCTAGACCTCTTGCCATGTAGCTGACTATGTCTTCCTTCATTCCTTTCCAGAAGAACAAGGGTTTAAGGTATTCCCTCATCTTCATGACTCCCGGGCAAGGCATGCTCACTGCTTTATGAGCCTTGTTTAGGATCAAACTTCTCAACTTGTCGTTGGGTGCTATGTAAATTAGACCTTTAATCTCAATGATCCGTCGTTGTTCATAGTAAATCCTTCAAATTTTGGTACCATCATTGTGTTTTGTCCGATAAACTCCTTGACCTCTTTGAACCCGTCATCATCGTGCTGTAAAGTTAGAATCCTTTCACGTGGATTCGTCTGAAGATGCAATCACCAAAAGGATGCATGGTCTCCGACTCAACGCATCCACCACTCTTTTCACTGTCCCTTTTATGTAAGAAATCTCGAAATCATGTTTGCTAAGCAATTCTGACCAACGTCGTTGTCACGCATTCAAGTTGCTTTGCATAAAGATGTGTTGTAGTCCACAGTGGTATGTTTTTAGTTCAATTTCCATCCAATAAGGTAGTGTCTCCAAAACTCTCTAGGCATAAAAAATGGATAACAACTCCAAATCGTGAGTCGCATAGTTCCCCTCATGCCTTCTCAACCTTCTCAAGATGTAAGAGATCACTCGATATTCTTGCATCAATACTCCGCCTAAGCCTTCTTGCATGTGTCAGTGCATACCAAGAAGTATGTGACCATGTTGGGGAACTTTAGTATTGCTGCCATTTTTCAACAACTCCTTGAGCCTTCGAAATGATTTTGTGCATTTCTCGATCCAATCAAACTTCTTGTTCTTCTTCTACAATTCCGTAATCGGATTTGCTATCTTCGAAAAACCTTCGAAAAACCATCGATAATATCCCGCCAAACCCATGAAGTTATGCTCATCCGGGACGTTTGTTGGCGTAGGAAATTCCATAATAGCCTCGACCTTTGTTGGATCCACGGTGATACCTTCGTCGGAGATGACATGCCATAAGTAGTGAAACTTGGATTGATAAAAACGAACATTTAGATAATTTCCCATACAATTTGTTCTCTTGCAGACACTCTAATACCAAGCGCAAGTGCTCGTCATGCTCTTCCAACGTCTGAGAGTAAATCAAAATATCATCGATGAATACTTGGATGAACTTGTCCAAGTATTTGCGGAACACCCCATTCATCAAACTCATATACACCCCAGGGAGGTTTGTCAGTCCAAAAGGTAAAACGATAAACTTGAATGTCCAAGTATCATCTTAAAGGTGGTCTTAGGAACGTCATACTCCTTGATCCGTAACTGGTGATACCTTGATCTCAAGTCGATCTTTGAAACACTGTCGCACCTTTCATCTGATCAAACATATCATCAATCCTTGGAAACAGATACTGATTCTTAATCGTTGCCTTGTCCAATTAATGATAGTCAATGTAGAGTCTCCACGACCCATCCTTCTTTCGAATGAAAATAATAGATGCACCCCATGGTTACACACTGGGACGTATAAGTCCCAGTTCCAACAACACCTTCAGTTTCATTTTCAACCCTTGTAACTCCAGAGTCGACATATGATAAGGCATTCTTTTTATCGGTTCAGTCCCCAGTTTTGGGTCTATGATAAATTCTAATTCCCTCTCCGGCGGCATCCCAGGTAACTCCTCTGGGAAGAATTCCGCAAACTCTCTCACCACTAGAAGGTGTTCTATACCTTTCGTGGCTCCCTTCTCGTTTAACGCAAGGATCACATAAATCTTACATCCCTTGCGCAAGCTCTTCCATAGAGGTAAGGAAGAGATGAACCTCAAGAAACTCCCTAGTTTCGACCTGCAATCACGCGTCTCTGTCCCTCATCATCAAACAATCTCAATTGTTTTTCCTTATAGTTGAGTATCACCTCATGCGATTCCAACCAGTCCATACTGATCATGATGTCATAAGATCCTAAGATCATAATGCACAGGTTGGTCGTGGTGACAAACTCTCCCGAGTTAAGGCTACAGCCCGTAACCTTCCCTCCAACCTTATGTTTGTCTCCCAAAGCCATCTCTACAAAGCTAAACTCATCCTGTTCGACCACCTTTACCTTAATTCTCTTTAGCATTGGACTAGAAATGAAACTCTCGGTAGCACCGAGATCTATCAAAATACTACAGGTCTAGTCAGCGACGATAAGGAGTTCATTGTTGAGGCACTGGTCACCGAGGTGTAGTGAGAGTGGGTCCTCTCGAGAAATCATGATATCTTGGTGAAAGTCTAGCTGGTGTCTGATGTTGCTGCACACTAGATGACACCTACCCCACTGGTCTCACTGGATTCCACCTCTGAACCCCGTTGATAATCTCCTCCTCTGATATGAGGGCCTTCTGGATGGCATAATGCAAGGTCTGAGGCATCAAAATCCTAACCTTTGCACATATGCTGACATTAATGCCAAACAAAACCTGTTGACCTTAATTTTCTTGGTATTCAGGTGCGGAGCATACCAAAGAAACTCCATAAAACGGGCCTCATACTCGGGCACCGTACAGTCGCCCTGTCGCAAGGAATTGAAATCACTGAGTTGATGCTCGATGAATTCCTATGAAAGATACCTCTCCTGCAACCATTACTCGAGCAGTTCCCATGACATGTCTTTGACGACCATGTTCAAGTGCGGCAGGAGCGTTTTCCATCATAGTAGAGCGCTTCCCTTCAGTGGAGAGACCGCCATGCATACCTTCATGTTAGAGGTATGGTCACAAATTTCAAGCACATCGCCATATTCTCCAACCATGCCTCTGTGGTTGCGTCGTTCGGGGAACCCTAGAACTCGAGAAAATTGACCTTGTCGAGTTCACGATGAAAGATAATGGTACTGGTTGGGGCGCGCTGTGGACCCTTAGGGGTACATGCATCTTGGCCTCATATCAATAGAGATGGTGAATCAAGGCCTCTAACAATATCTGGAAGGACTTGGTCAGACCATCATCATCCATTACAACAATCAGATCCATCCCAAGGACTTGTTCTTCCCCCTTGGGGTTTAGACTCCTAGGGTGCGGGCACTTTTGGAGGCATTACACCTCCTTCCATGACACCACGCTGCGAACCTTTGAGGTGTCCTCTAATCGATATCACCGCAGAGACAGGTTAAAGTTTAAATAACACTAGTTTATTACTCAAGGGTTTACTGCTGTGGAAAGCATGGCGATCCATAGTCGCAGGGTTGAACCTGCTCTGATACCATATGTAATGACCCCTCTGTTATGACAACAAGTAATGATATATAAATGGTAAATTTATTTTTATTTTTCTATCCATGAGAAAAATAAAATTGTCATGACATTATTAATAACATCGTTTTTAATGGCACAAGAGAATTGAAGTATTCAATCAATCATACAATAACATTGCCTTAAAATTGAATGACAACAGAACAAAGTTTCGCTTAGCAAATAAATAGATAAAATCGTATACCATTGCAGATGGAAAGAAACTGGTGGCAATCATTATTGATGGCTCGGTTGAAGTCTTCCAAGGATTAGTGACAATATGGACTATCAATAACAATATGTGGAAATACTCTCGACATAAATTTCGTTAAAATATCAATTCTAGAGTCCATTCTTACTACCTTAAGTGGATTGATGAGTTCGTTGTCAAGAGTAGAGGTTCTCATTCACTTACCTTTAGTCAAGGTTCTGGATCTACCTCCTAGCACAAGTTGAGGTCTTGAATGTGTTGTTAGGATTTTAAATTTCTTAAGAGGAAGTCATTAAAGACATGTGTAAGATAGTCAAGTTAATGGTGATTATAGATCTCATGAGTTTGAAGGTCATTGTAGGGAGCATCTTGTATCATGTCTAAATTGAGAACTCATCAATGAATAATAGATGAATATACTTTCTTATTTAGAAATGAATTATAATAAATTATAAAATTAAAGTAGGATCCTTTATATCCCAAAATGACTAGGCGCATTATTATTTATTATAAATAAATCTATAATGGAACATGTGATTTCCCTTAAAGGATATAATCAATGATTAAAACGTCCCAAAATACTCCTTCAAATCAAGCTTGCTAAATTTCTATTCTTATACACAAGGTAACGATCAAAATTTATCTATTACAATATGTTTCCACTCCCCCCTTCTCACACATTAATCGCCATCAAGGGCCATCACTAGCTTCAATGTCGTTAATGTTATCCCATTAATGTTCTCTTACTTAATGGTATTCTCAAGATACATAGTTGAACAAAACTTCACCGTTTGGTTTAACTTTACAAGGATTACAATTAAAGTGAAAGGGTGACAGAGATTGGATTCAATGAAGTCACTCATGGGTTCAGATCAAATTATTCCCGGTTAAGATATGGCAAGAAATGACCATGGAAACAGTTAACATCATTATGTAAGTCAGAAAGTATCATAGAACTTAAGGACTTCAACAATTCTAGACAACTGAAATCTCGAAGGGAAAATAAATTAGCTATTGGACAAATAGATTATCGATCGTGTGTTGGATCATGTTGTCATTGATGCCAATGGTTTGATTGATTGATATCATTGATTGATGTCAAGTGATTGATTGATGTCAAATGATTGATTGATTGATGATTGATGTAATATAATATGTATTGTCCTTTATGAGAATGCATAGATGAATATGGATCAATGAGTTGTCATTGATACATGATGAAGATGGATCAATGTGGTTTCATTGGTATAT
>SNQJ01S0093911.1:0-32146 GCA_010110895.2 Picea sitchensis | reverse complement strand
GGCCACAACCACTGATAATTTAAGAGATGAAACTTTGGGATTATAGGAAGGCTTTTCAAGAATGTGTAGTGACCTTTCGGCCCCTTCAGGATTAAGCAAAAAAGGTTCGGGAAATATAAAATCTGAAAAAAGAGGGAAAAGGGAAATGAGGGCTAGGTTCTTCGGATTTACATGATGTATAAATAGGAGAACCAACAGGAGTCAAGTCAGAGTGTAAGATGTCTTCTTCAAAAATTCGAGAAGTTGTAAGCTTGACTTCGGGGACTGATGAAAAATCAATTGAAGCGGGTATTGAGATGGATTTTTTACCTTTATTGGTAAAGGAGACAGTTGGAGCAGTGTCAGATTTAATCTCAAGTGAAACTAACTCAGGTTTTAGGGTTTCGGTTTCAACTCTAACAGTAAATCTTTCTTCAAAAAAGATTTGGGTAAAATCTTCCTGCGGAGTTAACTGCTCAAATAAAACCCTAGTATCATATTTGGGTTGATAAACTTTACTTGTTGATGCAGTAGTCTTTATAAGGTATCCCCTTGGTTTCAAAAGTATACAGGAAAAATCTGCTTACCGTCTGGATTCTTTCTGGTATTTCTTCGATTAAATGTCAGTTTATTAGTTGTGGAGTCGCCAAGTGAAAGATAAAAATTAGCCTTATAATGTATTCAATATTTTTTCACTATCAAAGAGAGAAACTTACCAATGTCGTTCTCCTAGGGGAAAATAAATTTGTTTCTCTGTCCCCAACAACGACGCCAAAAATATGTTGTTCCTAAGTTTATACTTAAGGCTTCAAAGTATAAAGTCAAGGCATCCAGAAATAAAGGAGGTTTTAGTGTTTGTGTTTTATACCTCTGTTATGTGAGAAAAATCCCTAAAAATGAATTAACAACATAACAACTCAGAGGTCATATTTTGTGTCTGAGTTAAAATTAAAAGCATGGGTGTAATAAGAGAAAAGCATAAAGCTGTTAGACAAAGCGAGGCATCTATTACAAAAGAATCTTACTTTTCTACAGGAGAATAAAATAGATGATATAACCTTTAATGAAGCATATAATGTAGCAATCCAATTAACTCACAGGTCTTGTATTTACTAATAGTAAAACAGAGGAAAATTTGTGCGCTATTAAATTACTAAATGAAAAGTAACCACAGTAGATGTTGTATTAAATTATGATCAAGCATTCATCAAGGAGATATATAAAAAGATATTAAAATATGGAAAGACATAAGAACACATAACTCAAATGAACGAAATGTGGAATCTTTGATCTGTATTTGTATTAATCCTCAAGGAGGAGAGCTTTCTCAATTACATATGGAAAAATCCAACACTTCTTTAGTATTTTGAAAATATATTTATAAAATAGATTCTCAACCCTAGGCGGTTGGAATTCTCGTTATTCCTAGGTAATGATGGTTACAAAATGAAAACTGGAACCGTTTCACTTGGTTATTCTCTATCTCTTTCTCATACCGGAAGAAACAGATATGAACATGTTACTTCATTGATTCTTTGATGTACTCCCTTTTCCTCGCTCAATACATTCCACACACTTGTTTAGAAATTGTACTACTAGTCTAGAAGGTTCTGTCACATATTTTGCCTAAAAAATATACAACTTCTTTTTTAATTGTGGCAACCTGTCTTCTATCCTTCTATCTTTAGAAATCATTGAATGTAGCTGTAAATTTGGCTTTACCAGCCATCTATCTATTTGAGCGATGTCAACCTGCTTTAGCTGTGAAATTTCAGCTTGAGTTGCCTCTAAGTTTTCTTTGACGTTAATTTGATGCTTTACAATATTGATTTGTCCTAGTATTTCAGAACCATCATCCTTTCCGAGCCCTACTGATTCTTTGCTAAGAAAATGGAAAACCTCTTCACAATCCTCTTTTATTTCCTTGGCCATTCTTTTACTCTTGGCTATATTGGCCTCCCATGTCTTTAATATTATATCACCTTTGAACTGTTCTGCAACAGTCAATCTGGGAGTTACAGATATTTCTTCTCTAATTGATGACACAACCGCTTCTTGAAAAGTGATTTAGGCTGCAGTAGCCTCTTTTTCTCTAAAACCAATATTGTCCAATGATTGGTTTACTTCCCAAAAATGATTTTGGATGATTCCTACCTTAGCAAAAAGGCTTTGTTGTGTTATTTCCAGTTTCTTTAGCACTTCCAATGCTTGAGCTTGAAACAATGCTATATCCACAACCATTTTCTCAGTGGAACTAACCTTGTCTTGTAATTGCTTTACCAACTCATCATTGGATACTTAGTCTTTCGCTCACTTGCATCTTTGTATGCATCTCATCAAGACTGGACTTGAGCAATTGGATTTCTTGTTTATCACTAGCTCTAGCCTGTTCCAGTCCCTTATTGACTTCATCTCGGACATTCTTTTATGTATTCCTTATTTGATTTTGCAACTGACTTATCATTTGATTCCTTTACTTCAGTCTTTCTTTCAGATTATCAACTGAGAATAGGTTAGCTGTTGAAAAATCTCCCAAGGAGCCTGCTACCTCTGTAGCAAAGTCTTCTTTTTCCAAATTTTGTCCATCCAACAGTACTCTGTTCTTTTTTTATCGTTGCACCCTCTTTATGGTGCATTTCTTTCTTCACCATAACTTTCCTTTTCTTACTGAAAAAGAAATCGAACAGAGGTATCTCTTCAATAGGGATAGGTGTGATATCTCCTATGAGTATTACCTCTGCATTGGGGTTTCCTCTGGTCAATTGCAATGGCGTGACAACCTGAATGGGGCTGCCGATTTCTGTAGATAATTGTTTTTTGGTTCCATTTGTAGTTGATTTATCTGATGAAGACAGTGGTATATCTTCTCCCATATTTATTAATGTCTCTGATTGATCTTTGGCCTGGTCACCAGATACCTCTGTCACCGCGATATCTTTTTTATCAGTTGAGATCTCAGATTTCTCTGAGTTTTCCGGGTCTTCTTGTTTGCTAGAGCTTCCAAATTCTATATTTCGGGTCTCTATTTGTTGTGTAGCAGGAGACATAGGGCTTCCCACTTGTAATACTTTCGAAATACTACTTCTTCGGTGCTTTTGGAAGTTGTAAAAATCAAACATTTTATTAGGTGATAGAGCTCGAACTTGGCTCAGAACTTCTTGGAAAGA
The DNA here is from genome assembly GCA_010110895.2 of Picea sitchensis. Lineage (NCBI taxonomy): Eukaryota > Viridiplantae > Streptophyta > Pinopsida > Pinales > Pinaceae > Picea > Picea sitchensis. Next base: position 29,000 of record SNQJ01S0093911.1, on the reverse strand, counting down.
TCTCACCTCTCAGAACACTTCGTCTTGAGGGGATTCTTCATGTTCATACTTTTTAAGATTGCAACTGGCCATATGGTTACCCATGACCTTCTGCGAGTCATGCTTCTTAAATTCAATGTTAACCAATTTTATTTATTCTAAGGCCATAGCCTCCACTTTGGAGTGGCCGAAATCCAATAAAGAAAATGCACCAATCTGTAAGGAAAAATATGGCCATACCTTTTTCTTCACTGCTTTGAGCTCTTTGTTAATCCCACTGAGTAAAATTTGTCATGCGACCTCGCGACACACCAGTCGGTTTGGTAAAAATTGCGGTAAAGCATATGGGGGAACTGAGAAATTGAAAACTCCAATATAAGAGAAGTGTTCCTCGATGTACCAGTCTGCCACTTTATCCAGGTTAGCCACAACTATGTCTGGAATTCTAGGAGGTGAGTGACCAAAAATAGAAATGTGCATCGGCACCGCTACCCAATTACAGATTTCATAAAAGAAATCCTTCGCCTTCTCTTCCAAGAGTTTTGAATGATAAATATGAATTGGTTCTGCACTATCTGGAGTCTAGCTCCATCCCATCAGCGGGAAAGGCGCCATGAAACAGATGGTGTCCATGATATAAGCTGACATGTAAAATGAAACTCATTTCCCCTTGGCTTTCTTTGTTTGGAATTCTGTAATTTCACTAGTTAGATTGTCCGAAAATATCTTGGCCCAGTCGAAAGAATAACCTTCCGCTACTGTGTGTATAATGGGTGCCCATGGTAGAAACAAATGGGTTGTGTTCTCTTTTCCATAAAGTCTGCACATCATCATGGCTATATACATGAACCATTGTTCTAGCGATGAGATTGAGTGTATGTCGTGAAGAATCGGCTCTGAACTTTTTGGGGCGTAAGCACCAATCCTTAATCAAGTCGAAAATATTCTTTCCATATTGATCACACTCCTTGCTAAAATTCTCTAGAAAACTGGCATTGTAAATGAAGTTTGATGTTGAAGACAGTTTATACATCACATGTATGTGTTCCGGCCGAAATGACCCAACAACTACCTTCTGAGAATTGAAAATAGTTCTATTTGGGATATCCACATGATCAAGTGCCCATTTAATCATGTCATTGTAGGGTAAAAGACTCTGCCTTGTTGCTACCTTATGCATCTCTGCCTGAGCAATAGTCTTGTATTTGATAGACAAGTCTTCCTTTTTGTTGTCGCTTGAATCATCAGGGCAATTTACCAGCTCGCACTGTAGGATGTTGAATACATTCGTCCATGTTTTAATTGTGTTTATACTTCTGGGTGAGGTGTCGGAGATAAGATTTGAACTCTGGCCTGAACTCTCACTAGTTTCTTTAGTTGTTTTTCCTGGCGGCATGGTAGCAGTTCTTAAAAACCTGTTATTTGTCACAGAAGATGCATAGGACTGAGTATCTCGTTAAGCAAGCTCTACCAAAACGTGAATGTAATTTAAAATGAAAAATTCTTTCTTGCCTTAGACGCCTCGACCTGCATATACCTTCACTAACAATACGTTTAATTATTTTAATAAAAAGATTTGGGCATTAACACATGATCTTATGTGAATTCATTTCCCTAAGCTGGTTATTTAATAACAATAATGGTCAATTTTCGTGATCGGAATTTTTTTTTTTGAAATCACCCGTATCACAATCAGCATAAACTCAACGGTAAAATAAAAGTGTTTTATTTGTTAATAAATCGAGTTTATACGTTAATTAATTATGTTTTACCCTAATCCATTTCGACGTTTCGGATCCTGGGTTAACCTATTTCAATTCAAGCTAAGATTCCTGAATCGCGAAATCGTGATTGATTAATTAATATTAATCATGTTTAACGTTTATAAATAATCGCGATTAATTGATGATTTCACGACTTCGCATATCGAGGGTTTTAAGTTATCATTTGAGGCAGGATTCCCGAAACACGAAGTTGCGACAAGGTTAATTATCGTTAATCATTTTAATTGTTTAATTGACTTGATTGAATTCAAGCTACTTTTGTGACTTAGCATATCAAGACTTTGGAGTTTTTTGTATGTCTGACTATTAGTATTGTGAAACCCCGAAACCCGATACTTTGAAAGTTGTCTTTAGTGATTTAGATTTTTAGTGAATGGGCAACTCCACAACTTGAAAATATTTTAGACCATTGAATTAATTAGAAGACTTTATCAATGGTAGTGTCCAAGTGCGCATTTGTCTTTATTTAAACAACATTAAACTTTTTAAGTCAAATGTTTTTTCTTAGAAAAATATATATGTTTCAACAGAAGGATCGACCAAATATGCATTAGTAGTGAGAGGTCGACCAGTTGACAGAGATAAAGACAATTTCTCTGGTAGAAAGTCTAAGTCAAAGGGTAGATCTAAATCCCATGTTCAGTCAACGAGAAGATGCTGAAAATGCGGTAAAGTTAGGCATTACAAAAGGAATTGCAAGTCAAAGGCAATAGAAGTCAGTACAGGATCCAACGAGAAGCATTCGACTAAGAGAAAGATGACTCTAGATAAGGGAGAAAATGTGTACCTAGCGTCAACCAGTACATATTCGGATCAAGATGTTTGGTTGATCAACTTAGAAGTGTCCTATCATATGACACCACATAGTGAATGGTTCTATGAATATGAATGATATGAAGGAGGAGATGTGTTCTTGGGGGACGACTTGACAACCAAAATTGTCGGACAAGGAAGAGTTCATTTGATACTAAAGGATGGGAGGAGTAGAACCCTTCTAGATGTGCTACACATTTCGGGTTTGGAAATAAACCTGATATCTGTTAGCAAGAAGAGTGATGCATGGGTGCACACTCTATTTCAAAAGAATTTGTGCAAGATGGTCATAGGTGTGAAGGTCTTAATGAAAGGAGTTCAGATTGGAACCCTATACAAGTTATTAGGGAGTGTCGACTCGATTAGATGCAACAACATCATTGCTCCTGAAGTCAACTTGACTTCGAATCTACTCGACTTGACTCAGGCCGAGTTGATTCAAACTAACTCAACAAGTCATCATAAAGTCGACCTGACCATGCTATGGCACGAGAGGATGGGACATATTGGAGAAAAAATACTTTGAGCTATGCATAACAAATGTATGGTTGAAGATTTTCTTGAATGTAATTTAGATGTCCACTTTTGTGAACATTGCATATATGGAAAACAAAGTCTGGTGAGGTTCCCATCTTGAGCGACAAGGGAAATTCTAGAGTTGGTTCATAGTGATGCGTTTGTCCATGTTTCAGTGTCTTCACTTGGTGGATCCATGTATTATGTCTCCTCCATAGATGATTTTTCCAGGAAGATGTGGATATACTTCATGAGGAAGAAAGCAGAGGTTTTTGAGAAATTCAAAGAGTTTAAATATCTTGTAGAAAAACAGACAGATAAGAAGATTAAGGTGTTGAGAACTGACAACGGTGGTGAATACTGTGGAAAATTATTTGATTAGTTCTACAAGCAGTGTGGCATAGCACAAAAAAATAACACACCATATATACCCCGCAACAAAATGGAGTTGTTGAGAGAATGAACAGAACATTGATGGACAAGAGAAGGAGCATACTCAGTGGTGCTAGGCTCGCACAAGAATTATGGGCAAAGGCAGTCGACACAGCGAAATATTTATTGAATATGTCTCCTTCGTCGACGTTGGTCAACATGACTCCACATGAGGTATGGTCTGGTAAGAAGCCTTTGGTTTCACATATCAAAGTATTTGGTTGTGATGCATTTGTGCATGTTCCCAAGGAAAAGAGGAGCAAATTGGACAAAAAGGAAGTCAAGTGTATTTTCATTGGATACAAAGAAAGAATGAAATGATATAAGCTATGGGATCCTGCATAAAGGAAAACAATGCATAGTCTAGATGTGGTATTCAAAGAAGTCGGAAGTAAGTCCGATCTTGAAGAATTTTTTCAAACTGAGAATAATCCAGAGAAAGTGCGGTTTGAATTGAGGAATGAAGAAGATGATTCAGATGAGTCGACTAAATCAAAAGAAGAGGTAGAACAACCGACCCCAGTTGTAAGGAGGTCGGAACGAGTAAGAAAACCAGTCGAAAGGTATTGTCCGCACAACTTTCGTTATGCATTCGTGTTAACTTCCACCGACGATGAGCCCCAGTCGATCGGGGAGGCAGTCGACTCAGCAGATGAAAAATTCTGGAAGAATGTCATGGTCAAAGAGATGGAATCCTTGCACAAGAATGAGACATGGGGCTTAGTCAAATTACTTAGTGGAAGAAAGCATGTCGGTAGCAAATGGGTATTCAAGAAGAAGATGAATGTAGTAGGTTAGGTCGAGAAATTCAAAGCTCGATTGGTAGCGAAAGGATATTCCCAAGTCGAAGGAGTCGACTTCAGTGAGATTTTATCTCCTGTTGCAAAATTGAGTTCTATTAGAGTACCAATGTCTCTCGCTGCAACATTTGATCTAGAAATAGAACAGATGGATGTAAAGACAACGTTCCTACATGGGGACCTCGAAGAATAAATCTACGTGAAGCAGCCTGAATGATTTATTGCAAAGAGAATTGTATGTCGATGTCGTGTTGTTGATTGAAAACAACATGAAGGTAATAAAGGAGGTGAAGAAGCAACTATCCTACAAGTTCAACATCAAAGATATTGGGAATGGAGATCAAGAGAGATCGAGCAACTAGAAAGCTCTGGTTGAACCAGAAGAAGTATATTGAAACAGTTTTGAAATGTTTCAACATGCAAGATTGCAAAACTGTGAAGGTGTCAATTCCTGTGGGAGCAAGGCCAACTACTAAATAGTGTCTAAGAACACAGGAAAAAATAGAGGACATGACACGTTTTCCCTATGCAAGTGTTGTTGGTAGTCTAACGTATGTGATGGTCTGCACTCAACCAAACATTTCCCATTCAATGGGAGTGTTGATTAGATACATGTCGACACCTGGGAAGGAGCACTGGACAACTCTCAAGAGAGTATTCAGATATTTGTGTGCCATAAAAGATTATGCTCTATGATACCAAGGAAAACCTGGAGGTGACAATGAATTAAATGTACATAGATTTGTCGACACCCACTGGGTTGGAGATATGGATTGATGAAGGTCGACCAGTGGATATGTGTTCAAAATGTTCCATGGAGAAATCAGTTGGATGAGTAAGAAACAGACAGTTGTAGCTTTGTCAACAACATAAGTTGAATACATGGAAACTAATCATGGAAGTAAAGAAGGAGTTTGGCTGCAAAGATTGTGTTCAGGAATCGGGTTTCAGCAGAGAGCTATGAAGATAAGTAGCAACGATTTCCTGTAAAAGAACCCAACTTACCATTCTAAGACTAATCACATTGATGTACAATACCATTTCGTGAGAGACATGATGGAAAGCAACAAAGCACTGCTAGAGAAAGTAGACACGTTGGAAAACATAGCAGACTCTTTGACCAAGTATGTGAGTGTTATGAAGTTCTCTTGGTGCAAAGAGGCAATGGGCATTGATGCCCTAGGTATGTGAACGAGAGTTCAGAGATCTTCCGGTTTGAGCAAAGAAAACAAGTGGGAGAGTCAAGGTGGATTGACTGACAATGTACGTCAAAGGAATCGACAACCAAACAAAGGTTGAGGTGGTTCGATCGAGCAAAGTCGAAGTCAAAGACATCGATAGCAAGTCAAAGGTTGAGGTGGTTCGATTGGGTAAAGTCGAAGTCGAAGACATTGACAAGAAGTTGAAGAGTTCAACTGACAAGAGGTCAACAGACAGATGTGTGGCAACCGACTGAACACTGAATGAAGGTCAACTGGTAGTTCACTGGTAATTCGACTTGGTAGTCGGCTGTAACAAAATCTCCAGATTCGTAGGATTTGTAGCCTATGATATGCATGGATCTGTAACCGTCTTCGAGCACGTTTCTTTAAGGTTTTGCCTACAGTAAATCCTATAAAGAAGGCGTGTTGTAATGTTGTAAAACTAATAAAAAGTAGAATAGCCAATATTTAGAGGTTAAGCCAAATTGGCTAAAGGGTTGTTCTTGTGTAAAACAAGAAGGTATGATGTTGATTGTGTCTTAGGTGTGGACCAAGGTTAGGCATGTAACATTTTATTCTAAAAGAATAAGACAACAAGAGAGAAAAACGCTCAAGGAATGTTGTTTTTCCCGTTTGGGTTTCCAGGGTACAATCTTTGTGTACTATGTTTGCTTTGTCATTACTTTTTTGTTTAAATCTTTTTTCCTCTCTTTTGCTAGGTTTAACGTGGAAGTGTTCCCCATTTCCTAACACCTTTATTATCTCATATAACCAAGTCCACCTATCATCTATTTAAAGACTCTTAGTGAAGGAAAAGTAAAGTGAAATCAACCATCCACCTCCTGAAAAAAGCACCTACACTAGTTCATAGAGTTTCATAGCAACTCAAGGAATTGTTTGGTTAACTCTATGTATGTTTGGTTAATTGCTAGGAGTGTCATGACTCTAACAAGCCACCTCAATTACCTCTTGAAAATAAACAACTACACTAGTTCATAGAGTTTCATAGCAAGTCAAGGAATTGTTTGGTTAACTCGATGTATGTTTGGTTAATTGCTAGGAGTGTCATAACTCTAACAAGCCACCTCAATTCACCTCAATTGTAAAATAATAATGATATAATTATTAAATAATTTCAACTTTTGTATCTCCTTGATTATCATGGCTTATGATTTCAATCATGACAAATACCCCATTAGCATTTTTGGAAATTGTCATGATTGTATCTAATATATCTTATTTTTCCACTAGTGTATTTCCCTAATTGAAACCACTAAAAACATGAAATTAGAGATTTTAAGCCTCTACATACATTAGCATTCTTGGAAATTGTTGATTATTATTAATATATCTTATTTTCTCACTAGTGTATTTCCCTAATTGAAATCACTCAAAATATGAAATTAGAGATTTTAAGCCTCTACATACATTATCTTTAGAGATTGTTGAAATAAAAAAGATAATATAAATAATAGATACTATTCCAAATTACAACTAACAACATTAAAAACTATTACCAAACTCAAAAAAATTATGACATCTCCTTGAAAAAATAATTTAATTAAAACTTAGAGCTCAAAATACATAACATCATAAATAAAAGCAAAATTAATCGTAAAATTTTTAAAATAGCAAAATTAATCATAAAATTTATAAAAGCAACAATAAAAACCATGGAAAAAGCCAATAAAAATACCATTTTTTTACCAACAAAAAAATAATAAAATTAAAAGAGAAATGCTAATCTAAGATCAAAAGTCAAATTAATAAAATTCAAATCGAAATGCTATTACAAAAGTTTCACCCGATTCAATCAAATAATCAGTAATAGATCTAAGATAATATATATATATATATATATATATATATATATATATATATATATTCAAATAAATCAAGGAGATCAATTTAAACAAATCAATGCAATAATTTTAAATAAATTATTAAACATGCAATATAATTAATTAAAAGTTAAAAACCATTACCATTTTCTTTACAAACCAAAATTTAACATTTAATAAAATTCAAAGAAATTCAAATTGAAATGTTACTACATATAGATCTAAGATCAAAAGTCTCTTCATCTCAAAAGAAATAGAAATTCAAACATAGATCGAAGTTCAAAAGTCAGTCAGTTCATCTCAAAAATAGAAATTCAAATATAAATCAAAGTTCAAAAGTCACGTCATCTCAAAAATAGAAATTCAAATATAGATCGAAGTTCAAAAGTCACTTCATCTCAAAAGAAATAGAAATTCAAATATAGATTGAAGTTCAAAATTCACTTCATCTCAAAAATAGAAATTCAAATATAGATCGAAGTTCAAAAGTCATTTCATCTCAAAAATAGAAATTCTAATATAAAAAAAAAATTATAATATAGATAGAAGTTTAAAAGTCACTTCATCTCAATTTTTTTTATCAAATCACTTCTTCCTAAAAAAAAATATTCAAATATAGATTTAAGTTCAAAAGTCGCTTCATCTCAACAGAATTAGAAATTTAGATTAAAGAGATCAATATAAACAAATCGATACAATAATTTTATATAAATTATTAAACATGCATTAAAATAAAAAATAAAAAACCATCAAAATCTAGAGTTTACTAATCCTAACAAACCTTAATCTAAGGACTTGAACTTGATCACAAACATCCTTATTTTCCTTGAAGATCAAGGACTTGAACTCGATCACATTGTTAGATAATTATGAAGTACACGTATTTAGCTTGTGTTTAGCTTCTTTTTCAAGCGACCTTAAAGCTTTAAAGGACCATCTCCTTCTCTTCCTTGAAGCTCACTAACTTGAACTTGATCAAATTATTAGATAATTATCAAGTACACATGTTTAGCTTCTTTTTCAAGGACCTTAAAGCTTTAAAGGCCTTGAAGCTCACTGACTTAAAGAACCTTAAAAGCTTTAAAGGCCTTGAAGCTCACTGACTTCAACTTGATCATATTATTAGATTCACATTATTAGATAATTATCAAGTGCACATGTTTAGCTTTTTTTTAAAGACCTTAAAGCTTTAAAGGCCTACATATGCATAAATTTTGGTTGAATCTGCTCCTGACTTGAACTTCAACTTCACATTGTTGGATAATTATGAACATGTTTAGATGGGTATGAGAACATTTATGTGCATGGGATCTTTGAATTTCAATTTGAAATTGTTAGATAATTACGGACATGTTTGTATGGGTATATCGGACATTGTTAAATAAATATGGTATCAGAACATTTATGTGCATCGAATCTTTCCGGTCCCATTATCTTTGAACTTGAATTTCACATTGTTATTGTTAGATAATTATAACATTTATGATCTTTGAACTTGAATTTCACATTGTTAGATAATTATAACATTTATGTGCATGGGATCTTTTCGGTCCCATTATCTTTGAACTTGAATTTCACATTGTTAGATAATTATGAACATGTTTAGATGGTATACGAATATTTATGTGCATGGGCTCTTTCTGGTTCCATTATTATAATGTGTACTTTCCTATTTATGTGATTGTTTATGTTAATCACATAGTTTATTTGCATGAACAAATGATGTTCAATTTATTTATTTTTCCATTTTGCACTCACATTGTCACATTGTAATTTATGTGATTGTTTATGTTAATCACATAGTTTATTTGCATGGACAAATAATGTTCAATTTATTTTTTTTCCATTTTGCACTCAAATTGTCACATTGTAGTGGGCCTAATGGTTAAGAACATGTGTTTCCTCCTAAGAAGTCACAGGTTCAAATCCAAAGGGGGGTAGGATATGTATACCTTCGTAGACTTTACCAATGAAATCGCTGGACGGAGGGGGATCCCTTGTCCCACAAACAAGGGGGTCTCATACACCAATTTGGTGTGCTGGCTTAGCCGTGACCTTAAAAATAGATTATTATTAATGAACAATATTCAATTTTTTTTTTCATTTTACACTCCAATTTTTGCGAGGGAAAAGGCTCTTTACAAATACAAAAGATGTTTAAAAGATAAATTTCATTGGTGAAAACATGGAATTTGGAAACTCCCCTTAAAAGTGCAATTCTCCATGAATTTTATGCTCAACTCCAGAGAACAGACTCCAAAACTGCAGATTCAAGGGCCGCAGAAAACAACAATAACCCAGGGAAGATTGTTCAATGCAAACATCAACTTTGAAACCCTTGCAATTTACAAGTCAAGGAAAGTGAAGAGGTCGAAAGGCAAGGGCCACAGCAAACAAAAATAACTCGGGGAAGATTGTTCAATGCGAACATCAACTTTGAAGCCCTTGCAATTTACAAGTCAAGGAAAGTGAAGAGGTGGAAAGGCAGCCAACGTAGGAAGATTTGAAAGATGGAATTGAACCCCATCAAGACTCAAGGAGACCAAAAGACTGTTCCAGAGGAAGCAGAAGCCCTACAAGCCTCGTTGGTGGTGGGTGACGGAAAGAACAATTAACCAATTCCAAAGGCTACTTCAAAAATGGAGAAAGAAAGCCAAGCACCTCCAGAAATACACTACACACAGGAAAGTAAAGAGGTGGAAAGAAAAAAAAAACAGCAGATTCAAGGGCCACAGCAAACAAAAATAACTCGGAAGATTGTTCAATGCGAACATCAACTTTCAAGCCCTTGCAATTTATAAGTCAAGGAAAGTGAAGAGGTGAAAAGGCAGCCAACGTAGGAAGATTTGAAAGATGGAATTGGACCCCATCAAGACTCAAGGAGAGCAAGAGGCTGTTCCAGAGGAAGCAGAAGCCCTCGAAGCCCTTGCAACTTATAAGTCCAGGAAAGTGAAGAGGTGGAAAGGCAGCCAACGTAGGAAGATTTGAAAGATGGAGTTGGACCCCATCAAGACTCAACGAGACCAAGAGGGTGTTCCAGAGGAAGCAGAAGCCCTACAAGCCTCGTTGGTGGGTGACGAAAAGAACAATCAATGAATTCCAAATGCTACTTCAAAAATGGGGAAAGAAACCCAAGCACCTCCAGAAATACACTACACACAACAGAGACCCTCAAATTGGTATCGCCCCTTGCACTTAACATCGCTTATATCATCACACTGAGAAAGATAACATTTCATAACTTGCCTCCAGTTATAAGAGGGAGCAAATCCAGTTGAGAACATTCAAAAATAGACAGAACCAAACAAATCGCTTATATCATCACTGAGAAAGATAACATTTCATAACTTGCCTCCAGTTATAAGAGGGAGCAAAACCAGTTGAGAACATTAAAAAATAGACAGAACCAAACAAAGCGTGAAGTAATCAAAGCTCACTTGCCGCTTCTTATTCAGAATTTCTGAAGTAACTACATATGGGATTCTATAACTGTAATGTTTTACCAAGTAGTTTTGTTGCTATTTCAATATGTAAGGCAATACCCTGCCAAATCTGTTGTTATTTCAATATGTAAGGCAATACCCCTGCCAAATCTATAACAGCAAGCAATGGAAAACAACAAATAGGGAATTCTTGGAAACCAAAGTATATGTTTTTGATAACATGATATGGATGAACACTAAAATTTTGTATCACAACGCTGTACAGTTCGATCATAGCATTTTCTAATATAAAATATATTAGTTATTGTGAAAAAAAAGCAATAATATACGATAGACAACCACCTAAAGGCCTAAAGAAAAAAACAGTCGCACACATAGCAGCGCACACATAGCACTACGACTAGACGTGCAGTCCCAAAGTTCTAAAAGCTGATTTTGTTAGAGAATAACATTAAGAATAATATATTTCCGTTGGATCAGAGTATGTTACTGAAAATCTTTCGGTGAATATTCCTTCAAAGAATGCCAAGAAGTGTTTATTCACGCTAAAGATTTGAACACTACAATTTATTTCCTCTCGCATCTCTTGTCTGTCATACCTGGTAAATTATAGGGGGCCATCGAGTCTCAATCATATAATTGGTATCAGCTTTTTGAGACTTCCACAGAATTTCCAAAGAGAGAATTATTATTTAGTAAACTACTTAACTGCGATTTAAAGAAAAATATAACAGCAAAGAATGAAGGCGAATTTTTTTTTGCCAACATGGTAACAGGCAAGCACACAGTAGCTCCGTGGTAAGTGTAGTATCAACAGATGATTTGTGGCTTGTATGAACTATTAAAAAAATAGCTGGAGTATACAATATACAATTTTAGTGCAACACATTCGGAGCAAAAATATCCTCCAAACAAGTTTCCACTTGACTGTCCAGAGAACTCATCTTCTTACGTTTCTACACGGAAAGCTGACATCTCCAAAGTTTGCCTATAAAGGGCAACCAAAATGCACAAGTATTTTTTCAAATCCATCTCTTCCTCATTTTAGTCCTTCTGTAGTTCACTATCTAATAGCATTGTAATCCCCAAATTACTAATTAACTGCTCTTATGTCATTTCCATGTGATGATCTTGCCCTCCATTCACTTCGGTTTTTCTGTCCGATTTTGACCTGTGTTCTGCCGAAAACAAACATTGAACAGCTAATAAGGTTTCCTGCCTGAAATATATTTATTTAAAAGAACCAATCTGCACACAAGATTAGAGAATGCAGATACCAGAATTTCATCATCGAAGAATGATACGACTTGACTATATTGAGATCCTAGCCAAGCATAATCAGTTACCTGAAGAAGATTTTCTCCTAGGTTTCTTCAGCCTGAAGTAATCCAGGAAAGGTCTTTCCGGTACAGGAATGAGTTTCACAATGGCTGCTAGTGGCCAACTGTCCCACAAATTTACAAAAAATGTTTAAAATCAATTCCAGGTAATTAATCTATAGAAATTGGAGAACACATGAAAGCAATGTACTTCCCATTAATTGAATCACTTAAGGTATTAATCTTTCAAACCTTATAAAGCCAATTACAATGCAAGTAATCCATTTTTTCCAATTCAAGGGAGTGGTTGATGCGATTTTCCCAGCGAACTCAACAATCAGAACCTGCAAATTAATACAACATTCTGATAAAGCTTAGAAGATTAGCAAAATTCAATGGAAGGCCAACATAGCATTTGCTCATTGGCTAGTATTCAGGCATTTGAAAATTTGATTTTGGTTTGCTTAGACTGGGTCAAATGCCTGCCCCATCCTTAGGTTCAAGCATGTACCCTACCAATGGTCAGCATGCACTAATACACAAAGTACGAGGAAAGAACAATTCTTAGCACCATAGCCTTGCAAATAAATCTACTGCTTACCTGAAGAACAAGTGTAAAGCTTATAATTCCAACGAACAAATGGCTTGAACGCAGTCCACGAAAGATGTTTACCTGATCCGGTTTCCTCGAATTGAATTCATTGAATATCTATTAATGTGACCATTTAAAAACAGTCAAACCGATGTTACAAAACAATCAAAACCATGGAAATTTTGGGGGCAAAGTATTTAAAGAGCGAAATAATACTTTAGGAACATATCTGAAGTAGGAGAAAAAAATCGAAGCAAAGAAAAAGTGTATAAGAATTTAATCTGCAAACTTACCTGGCAAAAGACAAAGGCATTAAAAATTACAGTGTTTCTCACTTTGTTTGCACGGGCTGTGCTATCATCCTTTAGATTTAAAATGTCATTCCCTTTAAATGTAAGTACAAGGAGGACTATAACTTGGTAGAAAGCCTGCACGTTTTCAAGAGCCATCAGTGCATCTTAAAATTACTAATATTATCTGAGATAATACTTGAATTCTTATTCACTATTATGTTTTGAGATAATACTAGATTTTTTATTCACTACAAGAAGGCAGGTGAATACAATACTTGAACTATGAGATTTCTCCACATAATGTTTGTAATGAGGGGTTCCCTGCAAACAATATACAAAAAAGGTAAACAACGGTGATAATTTGGCGATGCCAGTGTTTTCACATTTCGAAGAAAAACATCAAACTAACAAAACAAAAGTGCAACACAGCTTTTCTTTATATGTCACATCTAATCATCTTCCAGAGCAGAGCAGACAAAACATCTTAGAAATTCTCCGCACAAATACTTGTCCAGTTACAAGAACATCGAGATGATGCCCATAATCAAGATTCTGAATAAAAAACAGATAACAATAAAAAATAAACCATTCAAGCGAAGTACTCCCTAAAGACTACTCTATCCCGAATTTATAGAGCATTTGACATTGACCCATTATAAATGAAACCACAAGTGGTAAATACTAAATATACAAACAATACTTGATAGTAGATACACTTCAAACCTGCACTTTTTCCTATGAAACTGGAGCTCCCAGAACTCACAAGGAGAAAGATTCAAATCCTTTAGAGTGGGTGCAACTTCTGTAATTTGTAACTTTTTGAGAAGGATATGACTCTGCTGCACTATTATACACTAACATTTTCTTAGAAACCTCGAAAACTGTCTTTACATCATTTGTTTATTACTTAATTGATATTGTTCGACTTGCTTTGGATATAGTGTGAAGTTGGCTCAGACCATGCTTTCCCCACTTTTGAGCTGTTTTTTTCTCTCGTAGTGGTAATGTTGGATACTTGATGCAAAAAGCTTCATGTTTCCACGTATAGTGTTCGACAGGGGTGTCTTTCCATTAGATGAGGTACTCATTTATTTGTCTCCCAAGAGGACAGGTACACACTTGTGTATCCCTACAGGTTCTAATACTATCTTTCCATCAAATTTTGGTATGTGAGTCTTGTGCACACCCGTATTTCCTATCTTTGTTCAAGTCAACATAAATGGATTGTGTAAGGGAACTATTTTGCAAATGCCATTTCTCCTATCTTGTGAAATACATAGTATGGTCCATAGAATCTTGGCTGTAGTTTTTGTTTGCGCTTTTCTTTAAAGATATTTGTTCATAATCTTGCAGATGTAGAAAAACACAATCCCTGTTTGGAATTGTATTTGAGATCTATGTTTAAACAATATCACGATATTGCTTTCAGATCTATGATTATAAGATAAGAATTTTAAATCTGCATTGAAATAGACAAGATGAGTGAAGTGAAAGAGACTTGCATCACGTGAGAATAGAAGACAATATTTGCCACAAATAAGCATTATGATTCTTCTTTTACACTACCCCAACAATGTATTTGTACGACTTGTCTCATCCATTGCTATATGGATATACTAACAGGGAGCATACCTACCCAAGATAAATATTTAAATGACAATATATTGATAATCAGTGTATACACGGTGTGAACCTACATTACCAGATCCATGGGGCTGAGGGGCTGGATCTGTGGATCCCCGGATCAGAAAAGGATTTGGATCTGGATCCACCGAGATCTGCCTTGGATACGCTCCACAGCAAAGTTCATTTGTAACGGTGAATTTTCAATCGCAGGTGTCATGTAATCAAACTCAGATTATTAAATTCCTTCTCTGTGGCAAAGTTAGCATGTATGTGCGACCAGAGCTGTGTAATCAGAGTATTAAATTCGTGCTGTAAGTGCGATCGGCACCGTGTAATCAGATTATGAAAGGCCTGTTGTTTGCCCCCTATACTGGGGGATCCAATTCATGTTATAGTTCGGCCCCCCTTCAGGAATAATTACTAAATAGTTTGGGCCCCCCTTCAGGACTAATTACTAAATAGTTCGGGCCCCCCTTTATGAATAATTATTAAATAGTTTGGGCCCCCTTTAGTTAGTTACCAATTAAATAGTTCAGCCCCTTAGATATTAATTATTAAGTAGTTCACTCCCGCTTAGTTATGATTTTCTTTCCCAAAATACAGTTGGGAGGTCTGAGCATACCTGATCTTCAAATCTTTTTTGCAGTTGACTAATCCTGTCTTGAATCTTCAGTTCCTTGATCTGTTGATCAATCCTCTATTTCTGATTAAGGATAGTATTAGTCCCTCAACTTCCTAGATCTTAGATTGAGGACGGATAATACTAGTCCCTTGATTGTTCTCCTTGTGGACATCTATTAGCCAAGTGTCCTGGTTGTCCAGACTCCACAGGTGTGTTGGGTATATGTTATATTCTTTGGATGTGTGTGTGTGGGTGCGTAAGGTTCGACAACTGCGTCTGACGATCCCTCTAGTAGTGTTCTCTGTGTCGTGTGCACCGGGCGCTTCCTAGGGGGGGCCAGGTATGGCCCCCGTGGTTAAGCGCAGCGTTCTTGGGCGGTTTTTGTTATTTTTAGCGGTTTTCTAAATTAATCCCGGATTAAGGGATTAGGGTTTTGGTATCTACGAAATACCTAAAAACATTGTATATATATTGTATGGTGAATGGTGAAATTCGAGATAATGAATATAAGAAAAGGTTTTCCCGGTTGAGGATTTCCAGTATAAATCTCTGTGTACTATGTGAATGAGCCATTGATTAATTTTTGTTTTTCTTAAGAATCTATATGCATTGCTTTACTTCGCAGGTTTAAAACTTACAAGGTTGGCCTTGCTTTGTTGTTTGAACTTTGGAAGATTGCAATTTGATGTCTTCTGGGGAGTAATAATGAGACTGTGTATTTCCTATAATGACTAATTTTCCTCTTATCTTTTTGGTAAGGCTTGTGCTTGCCCTTTCCATATCTTTGGAATCTTTGTCTCATGGCTCTCTTTGCCCTTTTCTTTCTTCTAACTGGGTCATCTAGGGTCATACCATATTTTTCGCAGATAGATCTACTATCTGGTAATTTTTATAGCTTTTTTATTGACTTTGTAACCTTCATGTTAGCACACAATCCTACTAGGGCAGAGGTAATGATTGTGTAAATTTCTCCCCAAGTATAAAGCTCATAAGGCTGAACAAAAACTTTTGTACTTTTAAATATTCAACAAATTTGTTGGGGAGAGCAGCAAGATATACTTGCTTCCAGAGAAGGGTTTTGCTATCTTTTACCTCATATATCCTGTGAGTCCATTCTCTGTGAAAATCATCATAATTGGACATTCTCTTACATCTCATTCCCATTAGAATTATGGCATGTTTATCAGAGAGTTCTTGTTTTGTTCCACACCAATGCTCAAGAATGAATGTAGTCAATGCACCTATCATATTATTTTCTGCTTGGCCATCTTTAAAAACTATATCTCCATTTTCATCTTTAACTTGTTCCTTTTCCATTTTCTCAACTAGGGCAGGTGAAGACTCTATTTCCCACCATTTAGCCAAAGTTCCTGTAAAACATTGTATAATAGACTTACATGCTTCTATTTCACTTTTCCCTTTCATGCACATGACTCTGTAGAAAACACACATTATGTCTATAACTTGACGGATTTGGCCTGTGGTCATACTATCTATGTTCCATTCTGGGAAATTTTCATCTGTAAATGTTTGTGCCTTTGGTAGATTTCCTTTTCCATAAAGGTTTGGAGCTGGAACCCTAGTCATGTTCCAAGGAACTGGTTCTTTAGCAGGAAGAATATGAGATTGTATAACTAGAAGATGAGCCGAGGATGATTCTTCTTGTTTTGGGGGAAAATGGACTGGAAACTTTTTCTTCAAATCAATTTCTTCAAGAATGTAGACTGTATAGTTTACTGATGAGACATTTTGTGGAAATAAGTAAGTACTAGGAATTGGTTTGTCAGGAAGATTTCCAGAGTTTTTTGATACTTTAATGATAGATTCCCCTATGTTCTTAAAAGCTTCACCTAATCCTTCCATTAGTTCTTCATGGTCTATTTTTTAAGAGTCTTTTTCGCTTTCTAAAGTGTTTTCATTTCAGAGACTTGGGAATTGACACAGTTTATACTTGAAGCAATTTGATTTGCAAAGACTTGAAGTTGATCTATTTGTTTTTTTCTAGCATAGTCATTGGTTACAAATGTATGTGCTGCCGTCCCTCTTAGAGCAGTATTTGTCCAATTTAATTGTTCATGCACACTTTGGAGAATTTTCTCTAAATTTGTTTGCTGAGATTCTTACTTGTGAATCATGAGGGGAGTAGCCTTGGTTTATTTTTCCTCTTCTCCTAGAATGATTCCTTTAAAAGGGGGAAAAGAGAAATCTATCTCAGTTGTTTGTCCATCTAAGGCTTTCCATTTGTGTTTGGTACTAACACTTTCTTTGGCAGACATCATTTGAATTACTTCCTTTTGGGAAAGTCTGTACCATTCATAAAAGGATATCCACAAATCTTTATTGTCATATATGTTTTCCATTGCTCAGATAAATCTTTCTTTAGTTCTGCAGAAGTAGTGGCATTAAATTCTTTGTCTTGGGGATGAGTAAACAGATCCCAATTTAACATTCTTTTAATCCACTCTATGTTTACTCTTCTTCCATGACATCCATTAACAAGGGAAAAGAATTTGTGCATATCTGGGACTGATGGTTTTTGTAGTCCCGTGGCTAATGAATTTTCAAGTCTGCAAGATGGAATTATTGCATCTATTTGTTCAATATACCCTAATCCATATCTTGGAGTTCTCGGTGGTCTACAGTAGCTAAATATTTCTCTGAGTCTAGGATCATCTATTTCTAGCTCAGAAATATGGTGCATCGTTAAGACATGGCTATCATGTGGAAAATCTATGTCTGTTGTATTAGAACACTTTGGATGAGGACAACTTTCTTTTGAGATCGAGGCTAGAGGATAATCACTTCTGGGATTATGGTTTTTATGTATAGGAGAGCATACTTGAGGTTGGGTATTGACCATCTTAAGGCATATTGGACATTGTCTTGAAAGAATAGAAGGTGGTGCCATCCAGATGGGTTCATGAGTACAAATGGGTGGATCTATGGTCTTCAAATTTTGGAGATGGAAAGGAATATGTAGATGGAATGTTTAAAAATACTTCACCATGTTAGGCTGCTCTGAAGGTCTGTCTCTTCTAAGTCATCTTATCATGTTAGAGACTAGCAGAACATACTTCTACCTTAGTATATACCTCTGCAGACAATGCCAAACTTGTTAGAGACCAACAGAACATTTAGGTCTTGTTGTATGTGATGCAGCATAAGATGACTTAGAAGAGACAGACCTGAATGTTTTGCTGGTCTCTAACAAGTTTGGCATTGTCTGTAGAGGTATATACTAAGGTAGAACTCTTTGAATCTCTATCAGGTGCATGCAAAACTATTGGACAGAGAGTGTTAGTATATCTGAGTGCCAACTTATAATGGATTGCAATATTTTAAGAACTAGGCTTCATATCATATCCTTTGGTGAGAACCTTGAATTGCAATATATCTTTGAGGTTTGGGTCAGTGACAAAAACTCTGAAATTTGGATGACAGTCAAACCAAATATGGCCTCTGACAAGATCACCTTGTACCCCTCCTATTAGAGCATGGACAAATTTGTTGAAACGATTATCAAGCACAACAATAAGAGCGAATGCAGGTATACCAGCTCTGTGCAAAGGTTCGATGTCTATTCTGATACATCCGAGATGTAGGAAGTTTGCTCTGGCTTTTTTGGCTTCAATCCTAATTTCATCAAGGTCTAAGGTAGGGATAATACAATGATCAGATGCATTCTATTGGACTTCAGACACTGTTTCAATGATTTTAAATTGAGAAGATGCACGTAGTTGAAACATAGGCATATCATCATAAATATCTTTAGCATATAACTTAGGAAGTCGCCACCTAGGGAGAGGCTTTTCTTCTTTATATACTTCATTGAAACTATTCACATCACGCATTCTCATTGAACCAAAGAGATGAGAAATAGCTGAAATTTCATTTTTAGCATTTTGACTTTCTTCCACTGCTTTCTATTTCATTTCTTTATAAGACATAGAGTAAGAAGTATTAGAACTAGAGGGAGAATCCATGGAAACTAGATTATTAAATAGTTCCGGTTGAGTTGATTTTTAATTAATTATTAAATATTATAAATATATTTAACTTGTATCTTATAAAAAAATTAATTTTTTAAATTTTTATATAAATTTAGTTTAACAATTATATTTATATTGTTTGTACTTGCCATATCCTGGTAACTTAGGTGTCAACATAGAATTGAAATGTGCTAACACTTTTAGCAAAGTTAAAACAGAAATATCCCGAATCGTGAAAAGATTAAATTGGGTTGAAGAGCGTGGAGAATAATTGTAGATATTGAATGCAAACATGGATTCATAGAAAATAAAATGGGATTTAAGGGCATGGAGAAGAATTATAAAATTCGAATGCAATAGTAGATTCACTATTTAACTACGCACAATAGATCGGATGGTGCCTAGAGCCGTTCAGATCACTCTCTTCCATTTAGAGTACTTCAAAAATCTGCAAGTGAGTAACATGTCTGTGAGAGAGTTTCAAAAGGCTAACATAATGTGTAATATTGTGTATATATATAGTTGGTCTGCCTAGCCTAAGGGGTTAGCTCAACCGGTTTTAGAATTTTGCACAAGGGTAGACCTAATGAAATTTCTTCATTATCCTAGAGATTTTCATCCCGGGGCCTTGGATATTTGGGATACTCCCTTGTTTGGCTTGATGGATTATGATGAGCTAGAGGACTTGATGACATATGGATTAATCATGTGATGTGATATAATCCTTTGGTTGGAGCACCCTAGGGTTTGAGCATGGCATTGACTTCATTTAGGATTTTGGGCATCTTCACAGTTTCTAAGGCATTATCACACATCTCGAGGTAGTTCACAGTTCCCTAGGCATTGATCACAACAATTTGGGTTATTTCTTCATGCATTGGACCTCTCATGCCATGATACATTCTAGATTTTTGGGAGCTCACCTTATTCACTCATTTTGAGCCATGTGTCACATCATTTGATGGGACGTTCCCCCTTGGAGATTGCATCAAAGCTTTATTGTGGCACATGTGGGCTTGTTGGGCCCTCCCATGACTTAAGGATTGACATTGGCATGATTTACGGAGTGGGATTCCACCTTGGAGACCTCACATTTGACCTTTTAAAGTTGATTTGGAGGGGCCACCACCTTCTTGAAGGCTTTCACTCAAGATTTATAGGCATGTTTTACCTTGGAGACCCATGTGTCCACCTGGAGAGGACTTGGGAGTCTTTCTTTGCACACTCAGTGGAGATTAGATATGATTTACCCTCTTAGAGGCCTTTGGAGGCTAGACGTTGCACCTTGGAGCCATTTTCTTCTTTATTTAGTGGGGAGGTCCCTCTCCTTGGAGGTTATTTCATTTTGATCATTGTACATGTGCCTTGGCCACTCAATGTTTATTGTATTTTAGACTCTAGTTAGTTGGATGAAACTCCTCCATAGCCTAGATCTAAGGATCTCAGATGAGATAATATTATTTTATTGTAAAGGAAGGTGAGAATCACTCTATTAAAGGAGACACCCTTCCTCATTTGTACTCATGGTTGGATTTTTGGAGCACTCACTCCTTGGAGCTTAATTAGCATATCTTTCTTGGAGCAATTGGTTGTGTAAAGGGTTCTTTCTTTGTGGATGATTGTTGTCAATTCTTGAGGCTTCTCTTTCTTGGCTTTTATTTGGTGCATAAGGATTAATGGTGAAATGCACAAATCTTCTACAAGCCTTCTTCCTTTCTTGGTTTGGTGATTATTTGGTGCCATGCTTTGTTTTTCTTTGTGGATCCCTAATAAAAGTATCAAATAAACTTGTCAAGCCATAGTTGATCTTGTTGGTGAGGGTTTCTCCATTAGGGTTCCCTTCTCGTAGACCTTGATATTCATTGTTGATCTTAATTGGGTGAAGGATTATTCTTCCTTTGGTTCTAATCTCTAAGCCCTAATCCTTGAATGAAATAAGCCAATTCTTAAGAGGGTTTCTTCTTGACCTCATAGGCCATATGATTCACCTTGACTCCATTGCCCTAGTTGGATTTGGATCTAATCTCTACTTCTTTCCATCACTTATCTTAATACCCTAAATAAACCCAAAACTTTGTTTTACTAAGGCTACTCTCAACTTCACCTTGTGCTTCATTGCTTGGTCTTAGTAATCCTATTATTAGGGATATCCCCCTTGAGGCAGAGGAGAGTTGATCTAAAGTGAAGAGGATAGCTTATTGAGGTGACAGTGGTGACCATCCTAATTGTTTCTCCTCGAGGTGTACCTTGTGGATTAGGGCTTTTATCATTAAGTAAAATTTGAGCGATAATAAGGCACACTAGTCTACGTCAATAGGTTTACTAGAGATACCATCCACCAACTTCAATGCTTGGAAGGCTAGGGTGTTTAATATACTAGAAGAGGGTGACTTGGATGAGTTGGTTACCAGGGTGATAGAAGAACCCACTTCAAATACAAGCAAGGTGATAGAATAACCCACTTTAAATAAAATGGGAGGTTTGGTATTCTTCAAATGTTTGTTGTTATTCTTCACATTTCTTCACATTCCAGTTGGTTTCTTAGCTATAGGCCTTGTTAAATTTTTAATTAAAATAAAGTACCTAGGCAAGTGTTTTTCATCCCTAGGCGCCTAAGGGGTGAGAAAGTGCCTAATGTGGGCCCTAGTCATTTAACTTGTGAGATGCAAATTAAAAGGTGACTTTATGACTTTAGTGAGGATGAGTGAAGAGACACCAAATCTCAGCCACTCATCTAATCCAATCTCAAACATTGGATTAAGAAACTTCTCACCTATCTCATGAGGTCAATTAGGGTTGGAGGGCGCACCCATTGTTGGGTTGTTGTTGCATTGTTGAGAGAGCAAGAGAGATAGCATTTTCGAGTTTGAGAGGAAGCCATTTTTGCAGAGCTAGGGCACGCATCCCAAGGCTTCTATCTAGCACAGAAATCAAGGCAGAAAGTACAACATTGAATGCAGGTCATATTGTATGGATAGAGCAGGCCGTACAACACGCAGAGCAAGCATAGAAATCGAGGCAAGGTACAGTCCGATCAGAGAGGTCGTATTGTACAGATTTTCGGATTTCGTATAGCAGGAAAAAAAAAGGCACAAAAACCGAGGCATAAAGTACAGTCTGTACTGTATGGATTCCATAAGCTTCGTACGACTGATATTCAGGGAAAGAAACCGAGGTTGAGGCGCTGTGTTATTTGCTGGAAGTTTCGACACGTTTCCCAAGGCGGTTGTACAACATTTATTGAATTGTTTTGGGCTGAGGCTGTTGGCACGAATTTCTAGGTTTTAGTACAGCATTTTGGAGGCACAGAAATCAAGGAGCAGACCTGTAATTAATTGCAGAAAATTCTGGAAAGAGTTTCGAGGAGTTTCGTTCATTTTCCTGTGTGAAGACTTGGCACGGTTATAGAGATAAGTTTGTCATTAAATTTCTGAAGATGAACATGCTGTAACAGAATTTCTCTGAAGCTCCTAAATAATAAAAATCTCCCTCTCTCACTGGTTTTCCCCTTGTAGGTTTTTCCAGGGTCAAAGTTAGACCGAAAATCTTTGTGTCAATAATTTTCTGAGTTTTATATGCTGCTGATATTTTATTTCCGCGTTATAAACGATGTTCGGAATCCTCATGTTTCAGTTCTGAAATTATTTTTCTGCTGAGTTTTATTGCTGATATAAAAATTGGGTTTGGGCATTAAACATTGGTGGAAAAATCAGCGAGACTGAAACTGGGTTGGGGTCTGAAAAATTTTACAGGCCTAGCAAGAAAAATATTCGGATAGGTTATTCTACGATTCCCCCCAGGATCGGACGTGAAAGTATCCTCTCATTCGACTTAAGAAATTATAAAAAAATATGCAAATTACTCTTTTTCACTCTAAAGAGAGACCACTACTCTTTGCTCAAGTTTCGAGTGAAATTGAGTATTCCTTTACAATTCTACGACATAGATATGAAATTATTGAGCAGTCTCCTCCCTCCCGAACAATTTGTTTCTTCCTAAAAAGACCTTCGATTAGGGATTTACTTGTCTTTATCACGTTCAATTTGATCCTTTACAATCTTGCTTGCTCCACTTCGATGGTTACAATACTATCGATCAAAGCATATGTACAATGAATAGACTCATGTAGCCATATCTTTAGTCTTCCTCAAATCAATTAATATTTGTTTCCCATCTTGTTTGATCTCAGCGTATATAATATCCCCATATTGAATGGCTACTACTTTCCTTAGCCATGATCGTCACAATAGTGTGAAAGTACAGAAGATAGGAAACCTTTCACTTTCTATATATGTATCTTATACCATCATTATTCATTTTGGGTTGACACTAATCTAGTGTGCCATTCTCAATCTAAACCTATGAGGCTAATGCAGGGTTCACTATTTCTAGCATGCTTCTTCTAGCAAGATATTCCCTCATTATCCATCATCAATTATTATATGCTTCATGGTATCATCATTTATTGTCATTGTTATCTTGGTGGATTTGTCCTCTATTTCCATGACCCAATTAATATTACCATTCTTCATTAAGAAGTTGTGCACCACCTGTCTCCATAGATACTGTAAAGATGGTAGCCGGTAGATATAACTTGAATTTACTATCACTACTTGTCCAAAGACTTCTACAAATATCTACTTGTCCAAAGACTTCTACCAAGAATTATTATCCTGTGTGTAACTCTTTTGATGGCAGGAAACAGTATATCAGGGTGACTTGTCAAATATTCAAACATGGAAAACTAAACTTGTGAGCAAGTATTGGACACATTTATAGTTTTCTGCTTCAAACTTCAAAGGCATAACTTCATCCTATCTATCATTTATATCACATTTGCAAAAGTACATGTTTTACTGTCAATTGATATGTAGATTGGGTTCGGTACATGCATCTAGTTTTTTCTTCATTTCGAATAGAACCATGTGTAGTAATTCACTGCTAGTCCCATATTCTCTATTTCAATATGTTCTAGCATTTGCAAGAATTATATAGCTTTTAATCCAAGCTTATCTTTTTAGTGAAAGAATTACCCTTGAAAATAAATGTCCTACCTGCGCCCTACTGGAGGCCGGTTCATGAGGTGATCAGTTGGGGCTTCAGTTGCCAATGCAAGGGCTCCAAGAGTATCCATGATAAGGTTGACCCAAAGAAGCTGCGGAAAACAAAGGTTGGGCCCAAGCCATAAGAAAAGAAGGAACATCTAGGTAACAGATTGATCCACAGTTATTATTGAATCCGAGACTAACCTGAACAGCAGTCAAAGGAACATCTCCAGATGAAACAGCAGCAACAAAATTAATTGAAAGTGCTGCAACATTTACAGTGAGTTGAAACTGAATGAATTTCTGAATGTTTGCATAAACTGAACGACCCCACCGAACTACCTGGAAGAAGCAACTGTAAGGAATCTGTAACTTCTGAGAAAAGGCAAGTAACTTTCAAGGATTAAAACAAATATCCATGTCTGTAACAAACCTTCACAACAGAGGCAAAATTATCATCTAGAATAATGATATCTGAGCTTTCCTTGGCAACTTCTGTTCCCTGGATACCCATGGAGAGACCAATGTCTGCCTAAACACCAGAAAACAGGGAAACAAGTTCCATCAAATATAAAACTGGAAATATCCTTGCAATGGAAAGACTGGCTTACATAATCAAAATATACAGCAGTACACAACAGGAAAACCTACCTCATGAAGTGCAGGTGCATCATTTGTTCCATCTCCAGTTACCGCCACAACATGACCTTTTTTCCTCAGTGCTTGAACCAAGAAAAGTTTGTCTGTAGGTGAGGATCTTCCCATTACCTGCAGGCAAACAAATGGTGTTCCCTCCCATTACAATTTTCTTTTAGAAGAAGCTGTTGTAGGCGTACTATTTTATTGTGGGAAATGAGGGGCAGAAAATTGCTACATGCATACTCACACAAATTTTGTCCACAATTTCCAGCCTCTCCTCTTCACTGAAGTTGCGAAACTCCCTGCCTTCAATGATAGCATACTTTTCTATGGTATCCTCTCTCTGTAGTATGCCACATTCAAGAGCTATAGCTTTTGCTGTGTAAATATTATCACCAGTCACCATGCGAACCTATAAAAATGAATAAAAATTAACAGCACAAAATGAAGGTTTAACAGGTCAAATAACCAATCCAAAACATTTTGACTATAAATTTTTCTTGAAACTGATAAATAACAGCCAGTTGAAAACATAGACTGATATCATCACTTATCGTTGCATTTAAAGTCACAAAATCAACATGAATTGCTGCAAACCACACATTTATTGTGAAAACTATGAATCCTTACAATTGATGATTTTAGTGAACATGATTAACATTTCATTGGCCACATAGAGGGTGGTTTTAATTTTTACAATTGTTCAGTTGCTTGCAGAATACAAACTCAAACATGCTAATTTAGTACAATGTACAAGACACTTGCCATGAACAACCATTCCAAGAGCACTACTCATTGAAGCACAAATGATAGTATTTTTGACCATTTACCTTCACACCAGCTTTTTGACATATATTCACAGCTTCTCTTACATTAGGTCTGCATGGGTCCTGCACAGATTTAACATTATTGTTATGGTCAACATAAACAAAGGTGAAAAGAATAACATGGGAGCAATTCATGGGTAAGAAGATATGCTTAATAGTAAGTCGTTGACAAAAAGATAACATGGACCATCCTTACCATTCAAAAACATTCCTGAGCAACAAGTCTATAGAGGACGGCTTATTAATCTAAATTTAATAAAGACATGTAGTTGCTACAAATTTCCCTGAAAATTCAGTTTGGGCAGGTTATAAACTCAGCCAAACATAAGGTTTATGGAAAACTAACCACTTTTACATAGTCCCGTGAATGCAATTTGGGCATTATAATAAATTCATATGCACCTTCAGAAGAAACCACAACATTCACCCTTCCAGTGGATAGTTCTAAGTCATTTTCCTACAGATCTACCATGAAAATAAACAACAATATTCTGCAGCACCTAGAGGTATGGCATGGTACAGGTGAAGTTTTTCTAGGGCAAAGGAAATACATGCTTGAGATTGATCCTGAAAAGGTTCCACATGATGGATTGTAAACCCATGACCACTCCTAAGATGTTGAATCTGATGTTGCATGCTGACTTCAATTCAAATTTGATAGATCCTTCAGAGTACATACAGTGAATTGGATCCTTGATGTATCTAGTTAACCAGACTTGGATCTATGTTTTGGAGTGAACACTTTGAGCCAATTCATGGTTGAGCGAAGGCAGAATCACCATATAACTGCAAAACATGTGCTCTGATATTTGAAAGGCATAGTACATTATGGTCTGAGATATGAAAGAGATGGTGAGATGATGATGCACGGATTCATTGATTCTGATTGGGCAGGAGACAAAGATAACAGGAAGAGGAAGAAGTCTAAACATTCTACGATTTGGACTTTTTCCAGAATTGCTGGAATTGCAATTTTCATTGTTGAAATTGCATTTTTTATTGCAAAAATGGATTCAGTGCCCTCAAAAACCCCTAATGCACCTGGATTGTGCAATCTCAACAATTGATATCTACAATTCCAGCAATTCCTATAGATTTTTAGCCGTATTTTGAGCAAAATGATTGGAAAAAGATAACAGGAAAAGGTCCAAATCGTAACATGTTTAGACTACACGACAGGAAGACTACTTTAGGATGTTGCTTCAGCAGTGATTTCCTGAGTCAGCAGGAAGCAGACTTCAATAACAGTGAGTCCAGCAGAGGTAGAGTACATGGCAGCACTGCAAGTTGTGAAGCCATTTGGCTTTACAAGCTGATTGCAGAATTGATAGGTGAGTTGTTGCAGCCGACTGTGATCTACTGTAACAATCAATATTATATCAAACTGTCTGAGAATCCAATCGTCCATGACCACTCCAAGCCTACTGTCATCTGCTGTGATTTGAACATCTTGAAACATCTGAAGTTCAAGATGTTCAGGGAGTGACTTGGATCGGTGGAGAAGACTTTCTTTGCTAAGAGGGAGTGTTAGAGAGTGTATCTGGGATAGTCTTCTACAATACTGTGCACACATGTTGCTGATCTGGGTGCTTTTCTGTTATAGCAGCATCACACACAGCAGATCCCCCATACAGCATTGATTTCCATGCTGTATGGTGGTCTGTAGATGAGGGCACAGCATTAAAGGCTCGAGGGCAGATCACTGATTTTAGGCTTCCAGCAATAAGGGTGCATGCATGCGCCAGCTATAGATATGAATGGTTAGGATCAGTTTAAACTTTATCCTCGATCTTCAGTTTTGAAGAGAAGGAACTTTTCTAAGTTTAGATAAAGTCTCAGTTTTATTTATAGCAGTCTTTCCTAATTTTGAGTTTATCTGTTAGATAGGGTGCAGATCCCAACAGAATAAGAGTTTCTTCCTTACAGCGCTTCATCTAGTTTCATGCAGAATCTGAGATCTAACTTCTGAGTGATAGGTCTAATTTTGTAAACCCTAAGTACGCCCCTCTCTCTTCTGTAAGAGAAATCCTGGAGTAAGGATCTGTGTTTTGACAGTCAATTTAATGTGTTTCTGTTATATATTTTCTAGAGTATGTGTCTATAGATTCTACCATTAATTACAGAGTGCAGTTTTCAGTGGCTTTTAGTTTTCCAACGTTTACTGTAGGAATTCATTTAGAGTGCAGAATCTGTTTCCATGGTTTAGAAAATCTAGCATACATGTATGCTATTGGAATTTACCTGGGTACCATTCATGAAATGTGAGAAAGTGCCTTGAGGGTTCCGCAAAAGAGTTTTTGAACGGAAATCTCTCTCCCAAATCTGCCTCAACATCTATTGGGACTGTATGGCAATACAACTGTTCTCTCTGTTATTTTTGATATTCTGACTGAAGTGGCTGTATAATATAGATTATTATTATTAAACTGTGAATGTGGATACAATATAGGTTTTGTTACTTAAATGGTGCTGTCCATATACTTGTTGTGATTAGCCCAGTGGCACTGTATATCTTTCATCTGATTATGCATTGTTATGGCATTTATCTCAGTCTAGGCTTTATTATTACATACATAACTTTGTGTATTACAACTATAACCTTTTAGATATCCTTTCATGCTAATAGTTAATATCTCTATTTCGTTTCTATACTTTTTTCCAATGATGGTAAATATCCCAGTTTTCATGGTAATAGTTAATATCTATTTAGTTTCTATACTTTTTTCCAATGTTGGTAAGACTGCAAACACAATACCTGTATTGTAAGTCAAGAACTTGAAATCATAAGCAATACAGTCAGTTTATAGTCATGTATTTTCACTGTTCACCATTTTGATGGGAACAGTGGTTTGATTAATTAAATACAGAAACTGGGCATAAAATAAATGGGCCCCAAGTAATTAGATAGATCATTGGCCATGACGTCAAAATATTTTACCTTTAACCCAACTATTGCCAAGAGGGTAAGATTATCTTCAGGAATTTCCCATGATTGGCTTTGCTCTTCATCAACAGGTACACTATGAAGATCACATGTCCTGTAAGCAAAAGCAATGCACCGCAATGTAGCAGCAGCCATCCCCTCAATGATTTTCTTTTTCTCATCTACCTGCGATAAAGGATGCAAGCTGCCATAAACTCAAGTTGTCTAGGCAATTGATCAAAATTAAACAAGCATATTGGTATTGGATTTTTCACTGCACAAATTCACATTTAGGAGACACACCAAACCTCATTA
>SNQJ01S0093910.1:62455-74170 GCA_010110895.2 Picea sitchensis | reverse complement strand
AAATACCACCTTACTAAGGGGGGAGTGGAATATATTGTTAGATCTCACAACATGAGGGTAAATACGACACTTGTTAGTGCAGGTCAAATGAAAAGACTTATAAACACTAATAAGAGATATGTACTCATGGTCGTCAAAGAGAAAGATGTCAGGACATCCGATGCTTTCCAAGGGTTTGATCCATCTCATAAAAAGGAATTAATATTGTTTCTAAGTGTGATAATATTTTTCAGGAACCAGATGGATTACCTCCTAAGAGGGAAATCCAACATGAGATACATCTTCAACATGATTCTCCTCTTCCTAATGTGGGCATGTACAAGATGTCAGTTGTGGAGATGACAAAGATCAAGAAGCAGGTACAGGGCTTATTGGATCAAGGGGTCATTAGACCAAGTTCATCTCCTTGTGGTTCTTTGATCATGATGGTGCAAAATAAATATGGCACATGGATAATGTGTGTCGATTACCAAGCCTTAAATAAAATCACGGTGAAAAATCAATACCCTCTTCCTCGCATAGATGATTTACTTGATCAATTGAAGAATGTTGTCTATTTCACTAAGTTGGATTTGCACAGTGGATATCATCAAATCAGAGTCCCATAATAGGACGCATGGAAAACTGCCTTTAAAACCAAACATGGATTGTTTGAGTGGTTGGTTATGTCGTTTGGGCTTTGTAATGCTCCGACAAATTTCATGTGTGTGATGAATGATGTATTCATGCCTTTCATAGATGACTTTGTGTTTGTATATTTAGATGACATTATGTTTTTTAGAGGGACTTGGGATGAGCATGTGAGGCATGTAAAGCAAGTATTGGATACTTTGCAAAGGGAAAAGTTGTATGTAAAATTGTTTAAATGTGAATTTGGCAAGACTGCACTTGTGTACTTAGGTCATATTGTAGGAGGAGGACAATTGAAAATTGACCCTTCCAAAGTTGATGTAATTGTAAATTGACCTAAGCCAAAAAGTGTAACTGAAGTTCGAACCTTCTTAGGTGCAGTCCAGTATTGGAGGAGATTCATTCCCAACTTCTCCTTCATAGCAGATCCTCTGCATGCCTTAACCAGTGTGAAGAACACTTTTCAGTGGGAAGGAAAGCAACACAAATATTTTGACACTTTCAAGGGAAATATCAGTACCGCACTAGTATTATCACTGTCGAATATTCAATAGCCTTTTGAGATTGAGAGAGATGTCAATAGATATGCCATGGGTGCAGTACTAATGCAATATTGTAAGCCTATCCATTACCACTCTGAAACTTTTAACCAAGTTGTTGTTAACTATCCTACATATGATAAAGAGTTGAATGCATTAGTCCGGAGTGTAAAGAAATGGAAGCACTACTTGTTAGGGAAGGAAATCATCATACATATAGATCACCAACCCTTACAGTATCTTCAAGAACAGACCAAATTGCAACAATCTCAACACTACAGGTGAATGGGTTTTCTACAATAGTTTCACATGGTAATCAAGTACAAAAAGGGTACAAGTAATAAGGTAGTTGATATGTTTTCTAGACCTCCTATTGTTGCTTCTATTATTTTGAATAATGCTTCTTTATCTCATGATAGATATATAGAACAATATGCCATCGATGAAGATTTTAAATAAGTATATACGAAGCTAACCTTTGGTGCACAGGTAGAGAACTATTGTATGCAGGGAAAGTTTCTCTACCATTTTGGAAAGCTATGTATTCCTACAAGTGAACGAGTCCATGTAATACGATAAGCTCATACTTCTCTTGTGTCTAGGCATTTTGGGGTAGGAAAAACTATGGCTCATTTGCAAAGGTTTTGTTACTAGCCTTAAATGAAAGCAATTGTAACTAAATATGTAAAGGGGTGTGTGATGTGTTCTACTTGTAAGCCCACTAATAGAAAATTGGGGCTATACTCACCACTTCCTGTTCCATCCCATCCATGGGAAAGTATATCCATGGATTTTGTAGGGGGTTTACCCATGACCAAAGGGGGTCATGATTATTTGTATGTTGTATTGGATAGGTTCAACAAGATGTGTATCTTGATGCCTTGTGAAAAGAAGATAATTGTTGAGCAGACTGCTAATATCTTCTTTCAACATGCTTGGGTTCACTTTGGATTACCCACATCTATCATCTTGGATCGAGATACTTGATTCCTTGGGGACTTTTGGACTAGCTTATGGAGAATGATGGACACCAAATTAAAGAGGAGCACTTCTTTCCATCCACAGACCGACAGATAGATAGAGGTGGTAAACCAAACAATGGTACTTTTTCTACGAGGCTACTGCAGCAAGCGTCCCAAAATATGGGAGGAACAGATACCCTATGTAAAACATGCATACAACCGAGCTTTACATTCATCCACTCAGAGTTCACCTTTTGAGACATGTTTTGGGTACCTGCCAAAGGTTCCTTTGGACTTGATGTACGAGAGAGATGCCAATGTAAATGAAGAATGAACAAAGGACAAAGCCCACAAGTTCATCCAAAGGATTCAACAAATACGCCAGGAAGTCAGGGAATAGTTGGAGAAATGTCAAGCATAGTATAAGGCTCGGCATGAAAAGCATAGGGTTGATCATCAGTTTCAGGTTGGAGACCAAGTATGGCTTCACATCAGTAAGGAGAGATTGAAGGGTGAAGGAAAGAAACCCAATCCCATTCATTATGGACCCTTCACTATCTTGTAGAAAAGTGGTACCAATGATTTCCGTCTGGATCTTCCACCTTATATGCAAATTTACTTAGTTGTGAACGTTGAGAACTTGAAACTTTTTTAGCCTCCCATGATCATGGATCAAGATGAGGAAGTTTCAATACCATCAGTTGATGACTTTGCACCTGAGTACTTAGATGAGCTATAGGAGGATATCACCCTGGATAGGAGGACAAGGAATTCACGCAGGGGTGATGTTGATTATCTTCGAGTAGGCTTAAAAGGCACACATTCAAGAAAGGAAAAGTGGATCGAGAAGGACAAAGTGAGGGGAATTTTCCGTCACTTACCAGTTGATTGATGAAAGATTTTGGTGGTCCAAAAATCTCTTAGTGGGAAGGCATGATCCAAAAAGGATCCAAAGAAGGCTAAGGATAACTCAAAACTCACAGAGGCAACTCATAATGCTCAGAATGGCTCTAGAAGACAAAGAAAGGGAAAAAATTAAAAGTTCCCAAAACTCAGTGAAAATGGCATGATCACGAAGAACGCGATGCAATATTTATAATGGCGCAAACAACTCATCAAACAGAGTTACGGTTTGAAAGATATTCATTGTCAAACAGGGTCAGTCTGCAGGGGGGCACATCATCATCCGTACTGTCGACGTCAATTGCTGACATGGTAGGGTGACATCATCGTATGGACTGTTGATGTTAGCATGCCACGTGGAAGCACCAGAGGTTGTCACATGTCACTCGCCAATGGGATTTTTAGGGGTCGTGGACCAATATAAAAGTACCACGTGGCACCCCAGGTGATGTCATGTGGCACAACCCAAGAAACGCCACATGTAAGTATGGAATGACAAGGAAACCATGACATCATACATGTGGGTGTATCAGTGGGAGCCATGTGGCCCAATCATTGAGCAACACGTGGCATCCCAAAAATTCCCAATATTGACCCGTGAACGAATTTTGTTTTAAAAAAGAATGGCAGATCTGCCAAATCTGGCCAACCACGCCAATTTTAATGGTCGTTGAAGGAACCTCTAGCGGATCACTAAACTTAGCGAGGAAAAAAATATATGGTGCTATATATATATAACCAACATTCAAAATGTAGTCCAATGGATTCAACCCTGAAACCTCCACCAACACCCATGCCTTTACAACTCCGCCCATAACCAACACACCACTGATGCCACTTGGTATATCCGTCCATATTCATTATTTAAAAAGTACAATTCTCTCAGATTCAGGGGAGAGACGCAGATCGTACAGACTTGAGGGAATGGATTTCGATACAAGACTGTCATAATCGCAGGTTGGAGAGGGCATGAAAACTGAGACAAAATTCTTCTTGGGCCTGGGAGTGCCAGAGTCAGATCAGAGCGTGGAGACAGTTAGTTTTGGGTAATTCGATGCTACAAATCCAGTGGTGATGTTTGTTTTCTTATCTGAGCCTTATTTCTGCAACTTGATTTCAGAATGAGGTATATTCATGCATTTGCCAAATTCTTTTGCCGATTTAATGAAAGAGCCGACCCATTTGAGAAAAGAACCCGAAGACGTAGTCCACCAGGGATGAACTCCATTATCAAGTTTTTGTGTTCATATCTTATGCTTATGTCTCTTCATTTTTAAGTTTTCCCTTCTTTAATGGTGCACTTTAATTTATGCTCATTTAATGCAATTCTTTATAAGTCACAATGAAAAGATCCTGGATCAATCAGGGTCTACAATCTTCAACACGAGTGCATGGGTTAGAAGGTATTTCAGTTCCTGAAATATTTCTTCACATTCTAATGTCCAAGTGAATTTATCCCCCTTTTTCTGAAGGGCAGTGATTGGAAAACCGATCTTGGAAAATCCTTTTATGAACCTTCTATAGTATTCTGCTAAGCCCATAAAGGATCTGATATTAGATACATCCTTTGGGGTAGGCAATTCCATGATAGATCTGATCTTGTTAAGGTCTACTTCCACTCCTTCAGAAATAACATGGCCTAAGTAATGGACTTGCTTCTGAAAAAAATTCACACTTGCTAAACTTAGCGTAGAGATGATGCTCTCTTAGTACTTGTAGTACTAACTTAAGATTTTCTTCATGATCCTCTCTGTTCTTGGAGTATATTAGGATGTCATCAATGAAAACCAATACAAATCTGTCTAGGAATTTGTTGAGTGCATTATTCGTCAAGCACATAAAAGTGGCGGGGGCATTGGTTAATCCAAATGGCATCACCACAAATTCATAGTGACCATATCTTGTCCTGAAGGTTGTTTTGTGGATGTCTTCATCCTTGATTCAAACTTGATGGTATCCAAACCTTAAGTCAGTCTTTGAGAAAATAGAAGAACCCCCTAATTGGTCAAACAAGTCATCGATTCTTGGTAGGGGATACTTGTTCTTTATTGTTGTCTTATTGAGTTGTCTATAGGCTATGCACAGTCAGAGTGTGCCATCTTTCTTTCTCACAAATAAGGCCAGTGCTCCCCATGGAGACACACTGGGTCGGATATACCCTTTGTTCATCATCTCCTTTAGCTGTAGCTTGAGCTCAACTAGATTTGGTGTACTAATCCTATAGGGCGTTATAGACATTGACACTGCTCTTGGTACAAGTTCTATCGAGAAGTCAATGTCTCTTCTCGGAGGTAGAACCGGTACCTCTTTTGGAAACACATATTTATACTTTCTTAATATGGTGTGGTCCTCTAGGTTTGGTTTTTCATCCTCAATAGATTCCAACACCTGTATTGCATAAAGGGAACATCCCTTTATGCAATATTTTTTCATTTGAAGGGCTCATATTCATCTCACTGAGACGGGCTTCTGAATCCCTTGGAGGGTTATTTTTCTCCCTTCTTCATTTACACATTCTAAAGTATTATGGTAACCGTCCAAATTAGTTTTATAAGTAGCTAACCGGTCCATACTAATCAACAGGTCATAAGACCCTAGGGGAAGTATGTTAAGGGTTGCTTGGGTGGGAATTCATCCATAATGAATTGGCAAGCTGGTATGACCTATGCTACTTTCCTTTTGGTTCCAGTGGCTAGTTTTACTAACCATGGATTAACACGTCTAATTGGTTATAATTTACACTTATCAACAGTCTGAGGGGCCACATAACTCAAATTATAACCAAGGTCAATTAAAATAGAAAATAGATGGTTGGAAATCATACCTTCCATATCCACCACTGAAGCTTGGTGGTTGGCTTGTTTATTATCCAAGGCTACATAAATCCATGGCATGCTCCTAGCCACATCATTGACTATGGTAGCTTCCTGGATGTTTCAGATTCTCTTTTTGTTCTATTGTATGTGTGGACAACCTCTCAGTAGATTTTCTTCTCCACAACCCCAAAATTTCAATGGTTTTCTTTTTGGGTTATCAGTCTTTCATGGGGTTCCTCCAAAAGGTTTATTTCCACTCTAAGAGGGGATTTTTTTCTGATACACACTTCTAGTATGAAGGCTCATCCTATAATCCTTCCCATTTTTCTTAAATCTTTAGGATTTAAACCCCTTATTCTTGAATCCCAAACTACTCTTCTTCTTGAAGTGTTTCTCAAATTGTTTCCATGACAAGTCCTTCTCATGGATTCCTTTCACATTCCTAAGGTCTTCCCACCAAATGGAAGCCTTTCCTTTCATGTTGAAGATGGTTATTCGAGCCTTCAAGTTTTTAGAGTAGTCATGGACTCTGAAGTACTTCTTTAAACTAAGAAACCAAGCTTCTACCTTTTCCCCTTTCTTAATCTCTCCATCGAAAGAGGGTAGTTTGGCTTTCTTGAACTCTTCGCGATCATGACTTTTGGAAAGCTTTCACTTATTTCCTTTTCTTTGAGAATGTGAGCTATTTATTCTATAGAAGATCCCTTGGATTTTCCAATTTCCTTTCTATAGGAATCTCCCGATGAGTGTCCCCTACCTCCAGGTTGGGCCTTCCTTGAGGTACTTCTTCTAGTGTGGCTACTCATGGGACCATGTTTTCATATCTCAGGTGGACTTTGACTTCTCTTCATATGTCATTGATCCACATGACTGGTTGCGGGTCCATGTTGCATTTGCCTCTATATGTCAGATCATCTCTGTAGCAAGACTGCATTAATTTTCATTTGTTTTTATTTCTCCTTTATCAATCTCTCATTGTCAGCCTTGCAACTCTGTAATTTATCCATGAGGCTCCTTACAGTCTCAGCCATATCCGGAGGGGTTTCCACCACCCTCCTTTCAATAGATTATTCGTCTCTATTGTGGGAGCCATCCCCCACTTCATGGCATGTCACCATCCTTTATACTTGTAGTTTCCTGTGATTCATTGGTTGCTTGAGTGATGAAAAAACACTCACTGTTAGCCAATGATATATTAATTCATAGACAACACACAATTTTTATTTCTTAAATACACACACAGTAGAAAGTTTCATTATTTTATTCAGTAAAACTCTAACCCGAATCTTTAGGGAATAATTAAGATAGGGTGTAACCCTTAAAATTCCTTTAAATAAGGTTCTTATGTGACTCATCCATGAGCCCAAGCAGGACAAGCATTGTAACCATGATCTGATACCAAATTGTAAAACACTCAACCCCTTAATGGTATTTTAAGGAGTGGGGCATCATACTTTTCATTTTCCTCTTAAACAAATCCTCCTACTAACTAGCGATGTGCTCAACCCCTTTCTAAGATATCAGCTATAGAGGAATTTGACTCTTCACCACTTCGGCACTGAAGGCCTCTTTACTATCCACGCACAAGATCTCTTGGAGTCCTGAAATCCTGAAGTCTCATAATATTTCCACGTGGCTTCGACCTTTAGGCCTTTTGGTCACACTACAATACTACACCTCAAATTCTCTGGAGTCTCGAAGTCTCAGAGTTTCAGAAACTTCACCAACTACTTTGGCTAGAAAGGAATGTGCCAGGGGCTGACATGTGGAAGGGCTAGGGGTGACACATGTCACATTCCAATGGGTCTATAGGGTATGTGATATGCACAAATCCAAGTGACACATGGCACACCAAACTTGGGTCCATGTCACCCTGGGTGACATCACTATACCACGTCACTCCAGACTGATCGTCCTTCATTCCTTTCAATTTTGTGGCCAAGGTAGGTCCACGTAACCATTGGCTCAACAACCTCTACTACTTCGTAAATTTGGTGTTCGGGGGTTTCATGGTGTAAACTTCCCTTTTCTCCTAGAGTTGGTCAGTGTCGGGCTGACCACTTCCTAGATATAATGATTAGGATAAGTCCTGAAGCATCCTCAGATCAACGATTCTTGTTACTTCAGGATTTGGAGCTTATCAAAACACCACTCCTCAATTACCTTGGAGTACCAAGTCTCCATACTAAAGGATATAGCACCACATGTCCCTCGTACATCGATGGCTGAGAGGGATCCCGAAGGATTCGTAGATCCATGGTCCACATTACTTCGTGACTCCGACATTCGGGAGTTTTGCGACACTAACTCCTCTTTTCTCTCAGAGTTGGTCATCGTTGGGATGACCACAACCTAGATTTTATGGTCCAAGGGTATCCACGTAACCCTAAAGATATACAGATCATAACTTTCTCTCAAGGGTCCCTTGGGTCCCATTGTTGGGTCAATCCTAGAGGGACATTTTTCATCCCAAAACACTCTAGTAAGAATACATGGCACCTGCCTCAGGTCAACGACATCCCCTTACCATGCCACGAGGTCTCCACAATTGGAAACATTGTCACTTGACACGTGGGCCCCCCACGTGCCCTCGACATGATACATGTGTCCCCACAATAGAATGGTCAAGAGGGGTTCTGAAGGATCCTTAGATCCATGGTCCACATTACTTCGCAACTCTAGACTTTGGGGGTTTTGACGTTACAATATATTTGTTCTCCTTAAGCAATCAACGTTGGGATGAATTCATCGTACGTCTGATGGCTAGAAGAGGACCTAAAGGATCCCCATATCAACAGTCCTAGTCACTTCGCAGCTCCGACCTTTGGGGGTTTTGGCTTCACTACCAATCCATTTCTTGAAGCGGGACTTCGTCGAATTACCATGTGTGTGTCCCTCTTCCTAAATGATCAAACAGTAGGTGGGGCTATGAACAATCTCCCCAAATATATGGCTCTCCTTTAATTCATAAATTTGGCATTTAGGGAGTTTGATGATATAACATCTCCATTCTCCCGAAGTGGAACTTCGTCGAAGTCATCTCGGTGTAGATCCAACGGATCAGAGAATTCTCGAACTTCTCGATCGGTGGCTAACACTACTTTGCAATGGGGAGTTGGATCCCGGTTTAGTCAATAATATAGGTTCATCTAACCACTAGGGAAAATGCCCAACATCGGTCAACCTTACAGGTAACCGTAACTCTTGGTTGCCTTTGGCTAGTTTGTCACTAAGATGGTCGACAATACTCTGAAGTACTAGACTTCCAGAGCTCCGAAAGCAGAAGGAATTAGCTCCCTTAGGATTATCCTAGGGTCCTTGGGTGTTGGTCATATGGGTCCTTCTAAACTCTCGTGAGTTAATCATGAATCTCTTCATCGTGAAGTTGTTAAGGACTTGGACATGATATCTCGGTCACACATCAAGGAGTCTAGAGAATATATTCTCTTTAGACAGACAAGTCTATATAGATGTGTTAGCACAGGGGAAGACCCAGGGTTCAGAGCCAAGAGCACACCAATAAGCCCTAAATACTGGCCCTTTCAACTACACCTACAAAGTAGATGTAGTCTCACCTGAAGCAGCTATGGGGGGGTTGTAGGACAGAGATGTCTAAAACCAAGGGAAATATAAAGTGGATCTAATACTAGAACAATACAACATGCATATATCACTTATCATCTTAGATCTATTCCACACATCTATCAAATCTACCACAACAATGCAATAACAATATATCAAGGTAAAATAACACAACATAAATCACACACATGAGTCAGATATACATGGTTCACCCTCTCTCTAGGGCTACGTCCATAGAACTATGCTTTATGATATATTAAGATGAAATCATACAGTTTTGATCTGCGCTCTTAGCCAACATATCTTCTCTCCTCTTCTCTCTATCTCTCCCCTCCCTGCGCACCCAGCTACAGGGTTGATCTTCGCACCCAGCTGAATATCTTACAATATCAGAAGGCTCTCATACTTAGCTCTTCTCTCTCTCACAAAAATGATCACTCATGTCAAAACAATACAACTAGATCTAACAAACTTGAAACAACCCTCTTCCCTCATATAGGTTCTTATTTATACATTACAATCACTCACCGAAATCCTTAGGTCAAAACCTAGGTGTCAAAACCCTAGATACCAAAACCCTAGGCGTCTAAAACCCTAGGTCAAATTGACCCATGTTTTCAGGGCTTCATCAGCCTATCTTTCCTTCCTTCTCACACGGTGCTCCAAAGCATCTAACGGCGGCTTTTTTCGCTTTCTGAGTTGTTCGCGATCCTTCGTCCTTTCTTACCTATCATCCTCGATCTCCTCATCCAATGACTTTCTTTCTTGGACTTCACTCTGTATTTTCTGTTATTTTTCTCACTTCAACCTAGTACCAGTCACTATGTCTTCAGCGAAGTTCAAATTTTGCCTTATCTTCCTTGTTCTTCGCTTATTTTCATAACCAAGGGCCAACAGGCCCCCAACACTCACCTGTGACTCGTCCCGAGGCACTTCAGATCTGGCTCTTCTATTTTTCTTTGTCTTCAAGATGCGTAGTGCAGCCTTTGCCTTATGCTCTATGCCTCCTCTCCTTCCCTGTGCAAATTGTCTTTTCTACATCTGGTACCTAGTTTCAACTGCACCTGGTACCTATACCCTTTTCCTTATGCTTTTACTTGGAGCTGCGAGGCAGCTAGTTGTCATAGTACAACTTCAGTCGACTCCCATTCACTAATCCTTCCTTCCATTCTCCCTTCAAATTCATCAACTACGCAACTCCTCCTTCTGTAACATAGGTGATGTCATATGGCCTGAGCTAATGCATTCTGAACTTCCCAGGATGCTTGATGAACTTATTGTCATATACCGGGACTAGATCACCTTGTCTAAATGCCTTCTTTTTGATGTGTCTATCATGGTTGGCCTTCTATCTTTCCTTCTGTACTTGATGATGGAATCCATAAATAAATTTGTCTTCTTCAAGTTCAATTAACTGCACGAACCTCTCTTGAAAAGCGTCAGTTTCATCCATATTTGTAAATAAAACAATTCTTAGGTTTGGCACCAGGTATTCCATTGGCACAACGACTTCGAGACCATAGACCAACTTGAAGGGGGTCTACATTTTTAACTTCTTACAAGTGGTTCTATAGGCCCAAAGTACTGTTGGTACTCTTAAATCCCAGTCATCCCTATTCACACTTCAAATATTCATCAACGTTGTCTCCAAGATCTTGTTGAATGCTTCCACTGTCCCATTTTCTTGTGGATGGTAGGGTGTGCTCTTCTGATGGTGGACTGCAAATTCCTCAGTCAAGGCTTCAACAGTCTTATTTATGAAATGTGTGCCTTGATCACTCATAAGGATATTTGGGCATCCAAACTTGGTTATGATGTCATCAAATATGAAGCGCATAGTTGTATTTTCACTACAATCCTTGACTACTCTCGCTTCGTCCCATCTGGTTAAGTATTATGTTGTTGTAATTATGTATCTTGCTCTTGTGCACTTTCCTGGTGGGTTTATAGGTACCACGAAGTCAATGGCCCATTTCTCAAATGCTTGTAGGGTCAGTTGTGGTGCTAGTGGCATTTCATCTCTTCTGTAAGGTCTCCCAACTCTTTGTCATACATTGTAGGCTCTGTAATAGTCTTTACCTTCTCTGTGTAAGGTAGGCCACCAAAGGCCAGCTCTAAGAACCTGTTAGCGATATTTCTTGCAAGGGGGGTCGGAAATCAAATGAATGGGTTAAAAACCACTTGTCCAAGGTTTTAGGCGACAATGTGCCCGTGGTAAACAACGAGCAGGATCGGACGGTCTAGACAAGCGCACCCGGATCAACGGCGCACAGCAAATTCCGG